>JZKD02S1296970.1:0-11977 GCA_000966675.3 Picea glauca | reverse complement strand
TGTAATATTGTTAGAATCTTGGGTTTCCAAGGGGTCTCTCTACCCTCTAAATACTTAGGTTCCCCTCTTGTGGAAAATGCACTGAGAAATATTTCATGGGAGGAATTGTTAACCAAGCTGGAACAAAAACTTAGCAATGAACCTTTAGATTCATCACTCTGCCTGGCAAACTGCTTTTGATCAAATCAATTTTGCAGGCCTATTTACTTGTTTTCAGTGTCGGCGGCCCCGACCAAGATTATTAAAGCATTTAAAGGTCTTCAAAGGCATTTCTATGGGGTCGTCCCAAAAAGGAAAAGAAGTGGGTTTTAGTTGCATGGGAAAAGTTCTGCCTACCAAGAAGGATTGGAGGATTGGAATAAGGGACTTAACGACTATGAGTCAATTTCTAGCAGAGAAAACATGGTGGAGGTGGTTAATGGGAAAAGAGGAACTATGGGGTCAGATATGGTGGCTCAAATATGCTAGGGCCGTAGAGGAATAAGATCTGATAAGGATGGAGGGCATGAGAGAGGGATCGATGATATGGAATAGTGCATCGCAGAACAAAGGAATGGTGCAAGCACATTGCTTCTAGGGGGTCAGATCGAGGAATTCAACCCTTTTCTGGGATGACTCATGGTAGCAGTTGCCAAAACTATAGCTATAGGGTTCTCTTTTTGAAACCAAAGATCTATTCCAATCTCTCAATTGGTTCCATATTAATCACTATTGGAAGGACAAGAAGAGGGGGAGTGCATGTAATAAACATAAATATNGTGCATCGCGCAACCTCACCAGTGGTACCAAAGACTGGTAGGTCTCTCAGGTTCATGATGGTTGAATTGAACAAATTGAGGAAGTATGATTTTGGCACAAATTGAATACCTATGATTCCATCTGGAGCCATCTACCAAAAAACATTTGTGTGCATCTGAGGAAACAAGGTTGAATCTGTGAGGTCAAGATCAAGGAGCTTAACATGCTCCTCCTTCCCTTTGAGATCGCTTACGATCTCAACTCATGCGTCGTAGGGCTCATATGGAACCGCTTCTTTAGACATAATGCTTTGGCTTGTTGTGGCTCTTGACATTCACACTTTTGTGGAAGCTAAGGACTAAGGTTATGACTGTGGATTTCACAATGGTACAGGCTGGTTCACTCTACTGAATTCAGAAATGGCTATGCTCTTTTGGAATGATACATTCTTAGTGTGTACCTGTGGAGTTTTTTTTGTTGTTGTCTTGTATGCCCATAGTACATATGGAACTCTATCATCCTAGTCCTCGTGGTTTTCACAATAGACCTTTGTTAACCCCCTTCCCAAAATTTTGTTGAAGGCTTCGAATGTTCCATTGGTCTGTGGGTGATATGGACTACTTTTGTGGTGTTGAATTAGAAATTATGTTATAAGTGTTGCTATAGTGTTGCTAATGAAATGAGCTCTCTGATCGCTAGTTAATCTCCTGGGACATCTGAATCTCATAATGCTACTCTAAAAAATGAATCTAGTAGCAGTATATGTCGACCAATCCTATACAACTGTTGCTTCTGCCCAACGGGTAAGGTAGTCGGTTGCGGTAATGATGTACCTCTCCTTTGAATGCTTGGAGATAGGGTTGATTGGTCCAATGAAGTCAACTGCCCATTTCTCAAATCCTTGTAGAGCTCTAACTAGTTGTAGTGGTATCTCGTCTCGGCATGATGACTTTCCCATCCATTGACAAACATCACATGATCTAGCATATACCTTTGCATCCTTGAAGAGTGTTTCCCACAAAATTCTTGCCTAGAGAACATTTTGTATCATGGCCTTTCCTCCTATGTGGCCTCCTGCAACTCCACTATGGCATTCCCGGAGTATGGTCTGTCTTTCATGATCTAGGACAGATCATCCGAGGATGTTATCTAGTCCAAGTTTATACAATTGTCTGGCGATCAACTAGTAATCTTCTACTCTAACAACCATGTGGCATTTCTTGGTTGCAGAATATGTCTCTAGACATGCCTCTTTACTTAGGAAGACTGTTATGTCCTCCAAGAAATCCAGTATGGCATCAATTATGAACAAGTCTGCATCTGGGAGATGATCATCTACTTCTCTGCCACTTTTCCTTGACTCTAACCTGGACAGGTGATCAGGTCCTACGTTGTATCTTCCCAGCTTGATGATAAATTCAAATGAAAATTCCTAAAATAATAGTAACCATCTACAAATTCTTCCTTCTAATACTGGTTTGTTAACTAGATATTTCAATGTAGAATGGCCAGTAAAGAATTTAAAATGAGATCCTAACAAATAATGTCTAAATTTATGCAAAGCATATATCATGGCTAGACCCTCTGTCTCTGTCATTGTGTAGTTGTGCTCTTCTTGCGACAACTTTGGACTCGCAAAATAGATAGGGTGATCAATAGCTCCATCACCAAGCTATGTTAAGATAACTCCCAAAGAAATTCCTGAAGCATCTACATGGATGTGAAATTCGTTCTCCCAATTTGGGAATATCATAATCGGTGTTGTGATGAGTTTCTTCTTGAGTGTCTCAAATGCTTTATCAGATTCTGGAGTCCATTGGAAAATTTCATCCTTTTTAGTAATTTTTCCATAGGTGTCATAATGTTGGCATATCTTCAGATGAACTTGTGATAGTAACCTATGTGTCCGAGTGTGGAGCGCAATTATTTAGCGCTCATAGGTGGAGGCATATTCACAATGACCGCAACTGTGGCTGGGTATACCAATACTCCTTCTCGGCAGACTATATGGCCCAAAAAATTCCCATGTGGTACACAAAAGATACATTTTATGATATTCAATGAGATATGCAATTCTCTGCATATGTCAAACATTAGTCACAACAATGCTACATGTTCCTTGAGAAGACTATATATTTTCCAATCATCCATATAGAATTCTATAAATTTGTGGATGAACTCTCTAAAATATGCTATCACAATCCTTGAGAAACCTATAGGGGTGTCTTCAAGCCAAATGGCATCACATTGTATGTGAAGGATCCCTATTCTGTTATGAAAGTGGTCTTCATTTTTTCTTCTTCAGCGATCCTGACTTGATGGTATCCTGAAAATCCATCTGTGAATGAGTATGATTCCTTTCCTGCAACCTGTTGAAGAACTTCGTTTGTAAAGGGTGTTGGGAAAGGGTCATGTACACAGACGGAGTTGAGGCTTCTATAGTATACATAGACTCTAATATCCTCTTTGTCTTTCTTTATTTGAATAACTATCAGGCTAACCCACTCTATTTCTTCTACTGCAAAAATGAGACCTACTTCCAACATCTTGTCTATTTCCTTCTTAACCGTCTCTTTTACTCTAGGATTAAGATGGTATGGTCTATGTCTGGTAGGCTTGGATCTTGGTTTCAGTTCAATCTTAATTTCTTCCATGACTCCTTTGATTCCCTTTAAATATGAAAAGGTCTTTGGGAACAAATCCTCATATTCCTGCAGTAAACTTTGTATTTCTTGACTGGTTTGCTCATCCCGGTAGTCTCCCACCATAGCTATATTGGGTTTCTCTGTAGTCCCTATATTGATTTTGCACAATTTTAATGGGTGATTGTAGGAACTATTGGTCTGGCTAGGTATGGTGTTTTGAATTTCTCTGCTTCCCTTTGTCTTTTTGATGGCTAGGTTTCACAATTCTTCTAGGTGATATGGGCCTTTTGAATCTCTGCTAATCTGATATAATTCTATAGGTTTCTCAATTGAGTGAAATTGGAGATTAGTCTAGATTTCTTGCTATGTTTTGTGCATACCACTATGTTTGATTTATGATTACCACTATCTGTAAAAAGAAATTATTTAATCTTTTGTAGGACTACTTCAAGCTCATGGTACTTACTTGTAAATGAGAATTCCTTGCAAAATTGAGCTTCCAGTGTTTTCCAGTCATTGTTTTGTTTTATGATTTCCTCATGTATGACCCAATATTTAAGGATTCGACCTAGAGAGTGGGGGAATACCTGGACCCAGAAGTGAGATGGTATCCCTACAGCTTGCCACTGTGTCACGCATTGTTCAATATCTATCCTAGGATCTAATTCTCTGTTGAACAATTACACAACTTGAAGATCCATTTGCATCTTTGATTCCAACTTCTCCTTATTATATAACATGTACTTGATAGCTTGCTTCACCTTGTCCCAAGTTTTGAATATGTATTTATGATTAGCCCACCATCTGGCATGGGTGTTCTGGAAAACCACTTGTAGTACCAAGATTCTTTGGTCTTCTCTTATGCTTTCTTCCATGTTGTACAAAAAAATGTCTAGATCTGATGTGCCATCGTATATTGGTGTTCTATGACTTCGGTCCCAACCCATCTGGTCACTCTGACAGTTGTGCATCTTCTTGAGAATATTTCATGAGAACCTTGTTTCCAACTGTCGAAATCTAGTTCTGAGTCTTCATCTTCTGACTGTATGTTTCTCCAACTTACTGATCCATCAACAATAGGATGTATATAATCATTTCTTTTCCTAGATGTTACAGTGTACAACTGGTCCAAGTCTTCTCCCTCCATATTGTTTTTTGTTTCTTCTATATACATGGGTCCTACATATGGATCCAAAGGTTGAACTACCTTGATTCCCTCAACCTCAAAGGTCATAGTGTCTTTCTTCAAGTCGATTACTGCATAATTTTCATAGGCCCAAGTGATTCCAAGTAATGCAGGGTAGGGGTCCTTATCTCCCATGATCTCAATGACTTCAAAGTCAACCACTGTATTTACTCCCGCAACATCTATTTCCACATTCTCCAGTCTTCCAATGGGGAAGATACAATATTGGTTTTCCATTCTTAACTGAATTGGGTAATATGTCATCCTAGGTTTTCCTAAGGCTTCCCAGGTATTCTTCGGTAGAATGTTCACATCGAATCCTAGATCCAACATGACATCCTTGATTTCAAATTCATCTAACTGAGATACTAGTCTCAATTCTTTTTCTGTTCGTACTTTTCTTCATTGCACTCTATGGGTCCTCTTCTTAGGAATATTAGCCCTTATTCTTGCCTCTAAGGGTTCTTCGTTCCCTAAAACTTGGTATAGCACATTGCACAACATTTTTTTTAGTTGATCATTCCCCAGAATGTCAGATAATAATTGAAACCAAAGGTCAACTACATTTTGAGGTTGCTCAGGTTGTCTTGGCATGACTACAGGTTTTCTGGGTGTAGGGGGTGAAGCAAGGACTTGCACCATATTGGGATAAACAATAGGCTATGAGGGTTTCTCTTGCATCTCAGGGCTAGGAACATTATGAAATACTTCTATGGAATCTTTAAAGAATATATTTTGTTTCAGAGGGTCATACCTATCTTCTTTAGGTGTTGTTTTCTATATTTGAGGTAGAGTATCATCATCAACTCCTGTCTTTGTTCCTCCTCAAGTAACAATATTAAGGTTGGGAAATTGTCCCGTATAAACCCTCTTAATTTATCAATTGATAAGGTTAGTTCCTCTTTGTTGCACTCTATCCTCCCATTTTTAAATTAACTCTGGGCAGTCTTCAGTTGCGTGCCCATTGATTTTGCAGTGAGAGCACCATGTTGCCTTAGATGAGGAAAATATCTAGCCATGTGACCTTCCTCATCACAGTTATAGAATCTTCTTGGCCCTCTTCCCCTAGTTATTCCTCCTATGAAGTCTCCTCTAGCTCCACCTCCTCAACCTCTTCCTGGTCCCTGAGGGTTTTCATTCACCCTAAATGTTGTTCGATCTAATATGTCCACTAGTGCATCAAATGCTCTACCTTGATTGGTAGTATGCATGGTAGATGCACAGAACTCACAATGTATTGTGTTCAGTACTGTCAAATATTTCTGCATGATGGGGCACTGTCTTGGCTCATGCCCATGGATTCAGTAGATTTCACAATACTCAGTTGTTGGTGCTACTTGGCCTCCTGGGAAAGCATGATATGGGGCAGAGTTATGGAAAGGTAAATTCGTCGATACTTGCACAACTCCTCCCACGGGTCCTGGTGGGGTTCTCATCGTATTTTTAGGGGGTCCCATTCCCCTTCCTCGTAGACATTCATTCACCAAATGACCTTCCATATAACATCCAGTGCATCAAACCTGCGATCGTCCCAATCTAGGTATCATTAGCTCTTGAATATTTTCTATAAGTGTCGATATATGCCCTTGTAGTTGTGCTAGATTCGCATCTACTGGGGGTCTTTTCATTCTTAGGCTCCTAGGGTATCCCTCCATGGCTTCAATCTTCATTGATAATTCCAAGGAATCTGTTAATGTGGCTATCTATTTTTGTGTTAGAGGAATTCGAGTCAGAGGCAACAACCCCTAAATATATAAATTCATTTGATGTTCTTCGTGGATTGGATGTGCCAACCTCCCTATGGCATATTTAAACTTCTGGTTGTATTCCTAGGTCGATTTACCTTCCTTCTATTGGATCTCACGTAACTCAAACAAAGCCTGTTGTTCTGACTGAGGTAACTTGAACTCTGCTATGAACCTTGTCCGTACTTGGCCAAGTGAGAAAGCTTGACCTTGCATTCCTGGTACTCCTGGCTCAATACTCTTAATGTACCACTTGAGAGCACACCCTCTCAAGGTAGTCTATAACTTGAACAACTTATTCACATTCGGATTCCCTCTGGATCTCTAGATTTCTTCACATAAGAACCAGTGTTGCTCAATGTCTTCATCTCCCTTACCAAAAAATTATGGGTATCAGGCAATCGAACCTCCCTCATGGCCAGTCATTTATGATCTTGTTGTTCCTATCAATATGAATCCTAACGGTTCTGCTTGCGGTCTACCAGGGGATCCCACTATCCTCCCTGTACTCACCCCTCTTTGTTGTGTCTGACTAATTAATTGTACTGGAATAGAAATAACATGAGAAGGTAGTATCGAACTTACTACTTGTATAGAAGACACTTGGGGTAAGGGTGATTTGGGGTTGGTGACACTAGATTCAGGGTGGTTTTCTTTGATCTGGGGGGTCTCATTTGCTTCCACTAGGGTGATCTCCTCGGATGGATTCTCGATCTCTCCTGTTATTGGGGTTGAATCTTCTCTTTCTTCTCCAAGATTCATGTCAGCTTCTTCCTCTCTCACGCCTGCACCTTCTCCTTCTTTTCCCACTTCCTAGGGACTTCTTTCTCTCTGTGCTTCTCTCTCTCTTAATATTTGACTGGCCAGTCATTCATGTCTTCTCATCTTCTGCAATTCTTCCCTTTGTATTTCCTCTACTTCTCTTGATCCACCTTCTTTACTCAGTTTCTCGAACTATATTGCTGCTTTCTTGATCTTGTTGTGCCACCACTTCTCAAATGTGGTAGCTCTCTTCAAGGCTCACTCATCTTGAGTCCATTTCTTGTTGTTTCCCGCCCATTTTTCAAATATCCCTTCCCCTCTCTCATGCCATGACTCTCACCCTGCCTCACCCTACCCCAAGCAAGGGTGTTTATGCTACCATCTTAGTCAGGGACATATTCAACATCCCCTCCTCCATCAAGAAAACCTTAATCCACAGGGTGATTTCTCTTAACATCCTTCCCCTTGCGTATTTCTTGAAAATTTCCCCTGCTCGTGAGAAATATTGGTGATTCTCAGTTCTAAATTTGGTGATATATCCCTCTAATGTGGTGTTGAACCAGAAATCAACTACTCACGTGATTGGAAAATCCAGCCTCTGAAGTGCTACTAGCTTCTTGGTATCCCACTTGCAAATCCTCTTGACTTATCCTTGGAACTCTGGAGCTTCTTGGAGCCTCCTTATCCAGTGGAAAAATTCTTCCGAGAATTTAACCCAGAAAATCTTGTACTGATTTCTCAATATTTTTGAGTAAAAGATTGCTTCACGAGTGTTTTCCACCGATTTTCCCTTCAGTTCAACTTCTTTCCATATGAATGCATCATGATTTCTTTCCCACCATAGATTAATACTAGACATATGGATTGACATAATCATTCTCCCTACAGGTTCCTTTTTAATGTGGGTCCCGGCAAAGAAACCATTTTGTTTGTGTAAGTTTGATCAGACCAGGGTCCTTCTCAGGTTACCAACAAAAGTGTAACACCCTATTTCCCCCAGTCTATAAAAATAATTATATTGGCCAAGAACTATGGAAAATTCAAAGACGTGAATGTTTGATTTGATGGACCTTTGTATAAAAGTTTGATGAATGTAAATTATGTTATGAATATGTGTTGCATGACTGTTGGGAGGGGGGATGTGCTAAAAGATACCACGATGGCTAATGAGAGGTGGTGGAAGGGACCTGGAATGGTTGCATTAACTTCCATCGAGCTAGTACTGTACTAGTTTACACTTGCTCACAAACCAAAGTATCTCTCTGATCCTGGAATGGATTTCTCGTCAGATTAGTAGGTGGGAGGCTCCTCAAGAGTTAATGATGGGATTGAGGTGAACCACCCATCTGTAATATCCCTCAGACATAACCATGGAAGGCGAAATTCATGCCACATGCAACCTTACAGACATAAATTGGCAAGAGAGGAAATGTGGTAGGGGTGGGAGTGCAGTGCTCGTGACGGGAATCGTGAAAGAGACTAGAGAAACCCTAGAAAACATAGGGAGTTCTGAATACCAGGAGAAGGAGAGTAACCTTTGTCCTTGATTATTTTCTTGCATCAGGAGAAGGAGAGTAACCTTCGTCCTTAATTTCTGTTTATTTGGAAGTAAGAGACTGAACCTCAAAGCATCGTGGTCTAGCTCAAGGGTGGCTAGTGGTAAATCCATTTCGAGTCACTGAGCCTACGGTTGGGTGGAAATGAGCACCCCTCTCATCAGTTGCATCACATCTGGTAGATCTGATAAGTGTTTTATACCTTGTATTTCGAACTGAATGTCATGAATGCATGCTTGTGTTTATATGCCCATAATGATTTCTGTGTAGACTGATTGCCTGGTGTTTTAAACTGAAAATAATGGATGCATGTGTATGCTTATATGTCATTTTTGGTTTTTGTACAAATGGTTAAGTCTGGGGCCAGAAGGTTATCTCTCTAAGGTCTTAGATTCATGGGATTTTGAAGCCCCGAGAAGTTGAATTTCGTGATTCAAGCTCAGAAGGAATAGTGAGTCCAATTATAGAAAGAGAGAGAATACCCCATCACTTGGTTGACGAATGGTCGAAATCCTTTAGAGAGTACCCCAGATCTGTCAAGACCGATGGATCAAGAGAGAGAGCATAGGCATTAACACCTTGACCCTTTCAGCCTTCGCATGTAGCGATGGGATCCTGGACCATAGATCTAAGGATCTTACAGAGCCCTATTAACCGTTGATATTAGCCTTTTTATAGGCAGGAGAACAACATTTTGCTGACTCACGACTCGGAGTGGTCAAGGGTAGGGTTGCATGAACTCATGATTCGTGATATCACGACGTGATCGTGACTATTGGATCCAAGGCATGGGAGAACTGTTGGATCCAAGGCACGGGAGAACTATTGGATCAGAACCTTCGTGGGTATCGCCTATCAAGGGTTCGAAACTTGAGAGAGTTTCTTTTCGATTGTAGAAGTCCTGAAGTGTCAAACGTTGAGGGATCGTGAAAACACGTGACTCGTCCATAAGTGGGGACTGTGTGGTTGACAGGTGGTGTAACAACAAGCACCCAGAGAAAGGTGTGAATGGGTGACAAGTGGTGGACACATGTCACCTCGGAAGGAGTAAACCCATTGTTGACTTATCGTATCTCAGGAACTCGTGAAGGAGGAGCATGAGGGATCAACACTCCAAATCATGAAGTTGCGATATGCGAGTAGTGCTAGTATTTATCCTAGGAAGCAGGTAACTGGTGGTGGACATGTGTCACATTGGGAAAGAGTCAACCCAGTGTTGACTTATCGTGGCTCAGGGTTTTGTAGGATGAATAAGTTGCATCTTGATCGCTAAGGCCATGAAACACTGAGATATGAGGTCTCATGTGATGGGCGGTGGTGACACAGCTCATGAGAAAAGTATAGAGGGGTTTACAAGTGGAGTGTGCACGTCGTTTTGGAAGAGTTCACGCAACATTGACCTCTCGCATCTCGAGGATTCGCGAAGGAGGAGAACGAAACCTCAACACCTCAACTGGCGAGGTTAGGAGTGGTGCTAGTGTTTGGCCTAGCCCATGGTTACATGTAGAAGGTGCTAGTGAGTAGGAATCCATACCCGTATAGCATCTTGGGTATCAGTGTTTGGAGAAAAGTGAGTCAAGAGTCTTGATTCCCGACTCATGAGTTGCGAAAGGCACTTGCACTAAGGCCATATTGTAGTCGTTTGGTGGAGGATAAGGGAAGAGATGGTCTATGCTAGGCCCCACAGAAGTCTCGAGGATTATGTTCCTCGAAGAAAAAGATAAAAAATCTAACTTGTTGTAGTGGGTGTGTGACAAATTGGTATCAAAGAATGGTTAAAATACTTGGTCTGCTTGGGCTCATGAAAAAGTTGTGCAGAAATTCCATTTGAAGTACTCTTAAAAAGAGTAACCTTCTATCTTAACCCCTTATCAAAAGTCAAAGTTAATAATGAAAAATCCTATTGTGTGTATGCATTTGAAAAATATGAATTATGCATTGGTTATAAATGAATGTAAATATTGACTAACAACAAGTGTTTTTCCTACACACAAGTGGACAATAAACCATGGGGAAACTACAGACGCATAGAATGGTGATGCACCACGAAGTGGGGGATGGCTCCCACAATATATATGAAGAGTCTAATGAAACGAGAGTGGTAGAAACCCCTCCCGATCTGGCTGAGACTGTGAGAAGCCTCATGGTCAAACTATAGAGTTGGAAGGCTGACAACGAGAGGTTGATAAAAGAGCAAGAGAAGTAGGCAGAAATTAATGCAGTCTTGTTGTAGAGTTTATCTAACATACAAAGACAATTGCAACATGAAATTGACACCAGTCACATGGACCAACGACAGACAAAGAAAAGTCGAATTCCACCTGAGATATGGAAACATGGTCTTTTAAGTGGCCACACTGGGAAGAGCACCTCGAGAAAGGTCCACCCAAGAGATAACGGACAAGTGTCGAATGATTCCTCTAGAAAGGAAATTGGTGACTTGGAGGGATCTTCTAGTAGTAGAACTAGTTCTTATTCCCGAANTCTATGCTAGTTTTGGAGGGCAGAAAAGATAAACGTTTTGGATAATAAGCCAAGGAAAGCAATCTATACTTCAATGCCAACCAAATCACAAAGTTTTAGCCTCAAATTAGGGTTTGAAGAGACTTGATGTCACAGGTGGTATTGCTGCTGCAAAAGATGATGTCAGCCCTAGAATTTAGTTAGTTTGAAAGACTAAGAGTGAAACATTTTGTCAAATAAGCTTAGGAATGTGATCAGCAACTCAAGGTCATTCAAACAAGGTGACAAGTGTCAAAACGTTTTGAGCTCAAACAAGTTCTTTAGCAGGTATGACGTCACCTATAATGTTGCTACTTGCAGTTTAGGTTTAGCTAGCCAAGAAGTGGACGTTTTTGACAAATCAACCAATGAAATTGCATGAAACCTCTATGGCTATGATGAGATGACTCAGCCGCAACTTTCTATCCAAACACAAGTCTAAAACAAGCAAGATGTCATCATCATTAGGGTTAGTTCTTGATGCTAGGGTTGGATGTTAGGTTAATTAGGGTTTCAAATAAAACAGTGTTTGAAAGAGAGTTTAAGGATAAACAAGCTCAAAGGTATTTCTAGACTAGTGCCTTGGGTTAATGGAGTCAATTGGAGTGAAACTAATGGCTTGGATAACTTAAACTTAAAGACAAGAGGGTTAGGGTTTGATGGTGTTGCTATGGCAAGGCCACCAAATCCTAAAACCCTAAGAAGAAAAGACTTAGGTGTAGCTAAAACTAGGCCTAAAACTTCCTCTTCTTTCCTTAAGACTCCTTTGGCAAAACAGCTAGCTTATGGACACAAATCTATGGCTGAAAAGTGTTGCTTAGATACAAGGCTTTTCAAAACCCT
>JZKD02S1296959.1:0-11977 GCA_000966675.3 Picea glauca | reverse complement strand
AATCGACCCTATGGATACGAATTTAATAATTTTTGACTTAGAATATCACATTCCAAGGTTACCCCCTCAACTCACGTTCCAAATACAAGTTATTGTCTCCGAAATTGTTTTTTGTAGAATTGTTATCGACGAGGGTTCCTTGACGTGCATCATGTCTATTACCTGCTGGAAAGCCATCGAATCTCCCTCTTTGATTGAATCCCATAACACACTCAAAGCCTTTAATGGCTTAGGTTTTAATCCTTATGGTGTCCTCCCTTTGTTTCCAATCACGTTAGAAGTCAAAACGGTCCAAGTTGAAGTGGAAATCTTTGACGCTCCTCTCGATTACAATCTTATGCTTGGCCGTAGCTAGATTGATTCCATGCATGTAGTTGTGTCGACTCTTTTTCGTGTTGTACATTTCCCACATAAAGGAAAGTTAATTATCATCGACCAATTAGCCTTCTATAACTCAGATATATGCACTGGCAATTGTACCATTTATTGCCAAACCCCCCCGGATATGAGAACATAGGTGTGGGTCTTCTTAAAGACTCTTCGTTAATGGGTACCTTCCTCATTCCACCGCCTGCTATTCCATATCCATCTGTCGCTTCAATCAACATGATCTCCACCGAAACCCCTGTGTCTCATGACCCATGGATAGTACCCGACCCCGATGATCATCTTCGTTATGGTGACGAAATGCCTTTGAGTCTGGTTGAGTCCGCCTATCAGGCCATTCAATCGGCAACTCCTCCTACCCCCTCTCTTGGTGATTTATCTCCATACCCTTTCCACGTCATTTTTCCCATGGACGAGATGATTATGTCTGTCATGGAAGACACCCCCTGGGACAATGGGCATCATCATTCCATCCTCTTCCTGTAACAACACACCATCAAGAGCTACCAATGGATCTCGACCCCATTGACCATTGTTGTCATTTCCATTATTCCCGAGTCCACACACAATGTGTTTTCTGAAGGGAACTTAAGCAATATCTCACCCACCATTCCGCTTGACATATCCATCAAACATGGAATTGTTGAAAATGTGTATATCAGAGCTTCATGTTCCCCTGACAAGATCGTCACCTACAAGTCACTTTTCAAAAAAATTTGTGACGTCTTTGCCTGGAGCTATGAAGAAATGTCGGGTATTGACCCTGACATTGTGATACATGAGATTAATACATACCCTGACGCTAAACCCGTCCAGCAATGCCTTCGTCCATTTCACCCACATAAAGTGGATGCTATCAAGCTTGAAGTCGAGAAACTTCTCAAAGCCGTCTTTATTTACCCGGTGGCTCTCACTGACTGGGTTTCCAATCTTGTTCCGATCGACAAGAAAGAAGGCACAATTCGCGTGTGCTTTGATTATAGGGATATTAACAAAGCATGTCCTAAAGACAACTTTCTACCCCCTTTTTCGACCAGATTGTCGATAATTGTGCCTAAAGTGAAATCTTCTCTCTGATGGATGGTTTCTCTGGATATAATCAAATCAATATTGTTCCCGAGGACCAACACAAAACCGTTGTTATTTGTCCTTAGGGAACTTTTGCTTATCGAAAACTTCCTTTCGGTCTTAAAAACGCTGGCGCAACCTTTCAACACGCTATGTCTTATGCCTTCCATGATATCAAGCACATCGTGCAGCCATATCTTGATGACTTACAAACTCATTCCATGCACTGGGTCGATCATCCAATACACCTCCGAACGATTTTCCTCCAATGTTGTTTTTACCATATATGCTTGAATCCTCACAAATGCATTTTCTGTGTAGAATCCGGCCAAATTCTAGGCTTTACTGTTTTTCGTCAAGGGATCAGGGCAAATCCTTTAAAGGTTTAGGCCATTCTCAATCTCCCTCCTCCTTTTTTGCTTCGCCAGTTACAAAGTTTGCAAGGGAAATCAAACTTTCTTCGTCATTTCATCCCGAACTATGCCGAGATAACTCTTGGATTTATGCGACTACTCAAAAGGGGTCCGAGTTCGTATGGGATACCATAGCCAAAAAATCCTTCAAATCTTTGAAACTGTCCCTGACACGTGCTCCTCTTCTCTTCCCCCCCGACTACAGTCGTGATTATTTCCTCTACCTAGCAACCTTGGATTACACCATCGATATGGTTCTTGTCCAAGAAGATGATTCTCATGATGAACATGTTACCTATTACTTGAGTCGAAGTCTAACACCTACCAAAACCAAGTATTTACATGTCAAAAAATGGCCTTGGAAGACGTCCAAGAAGTTCAATTTTTCCGGCACTATATCCTTTCTCGCAAGACTACGGTAATTTCTAACTGCAACCCTATGCAACACATTCTCACCCGTCAACTGCTAGGGGGAAAATACTCCAATTGGATCGTGATACTACAGAAGTTTGACTTAGAATTCGAACACGCTAAGTCCAAGAAATCCTTAGTTTTTTCTGAGTTGATATGTGACTTTCCCTACTCTGAAACGAAAAATGTAGCAGCCGATTAATTACCTGATGAATCCCTTTTCCTAATTAATTCCAATGATCTTTGGTATGGAGATATCATCATATATCTCCAAACCCAGACTTTCCGACCCAATTTGTCCAGTACTGACTGACGTCGAATATGCTACCAAGCCCGTCAGTATATTATCCTTGGTGATACTCTTTATCATCATGGGATTGACTCAATTTTTCAATGTTGCCTCACGTTCGACGAAGCCGAGAAAGACTTAAATGACTGCCATTCTGGAGCCTGTGGTGGTCATATGTATAGGTATGCTACTGCCCAGAAGATCCTACAAGAAAGCTATTTTTGGCCTTCTTTATTTAACAACTGTATAATTGTCATCCAAAAATGCCACGCTTGCCAAACCTACAACCATAAAATACGGTCAAATCCTGCTCCTCTTCCTCCTGTGGTCTCTGTTGGTCCTTTTGCGAAATGGGGTATCGATTTCATGACATGTCACCCTCACTCGGCCGGGGGGCATGGATACATTATTGTAGCCGTAGATTATTTTACAAAATGGGCCGAGGAGATGCCGACATTTGACAACACCGGAAAGACCACAACAATATTCATATTCAATCACATCATAGCTCATTTTGGTGTTCATCAGGCTATCGTCACCGATCAAAATAGCCACTTTAGAAACTTCATGATGTCTGAACTCGCTGAAAAGTTGGGTCTTTACCATGAAAACTCAACACCCTATTACCCACAAGCCAATGGCCAAGTTGAAGCAATTAATAAAGTCCTCACAACCATGCTTCAACGAATGATAAGGATTCACAAAACAAGTTGGCACACAATGTTTTTTTCAGCATTGTGGGCTTACCGGATGTCCGTTAAGTCTGCTACCGGGTTTACACCATTCTAGTTAGTCTATGGTATAGAAGCCATCATGCCGATTGAATGTGAGATACCCTCCCTAAAACTAGCCGTCGAACTCCTACCAAACACTTCTACCGAAGAAGAACGTCTGTTGTATCTCATGCAATTAGACGAAACTCGATGCGACGCCACCCTAGTCATAGAAGCCCAGAAGAAACGTGTCAAGGCCCAATATGACAAACATGTCAAACCTCACGTTTTCTCTTAAGGTGACCTGGTTCTCCTTTACAAACAAGATCAGGATGTGCTAGGAGCTGGAAAATTTGAAGCTATGTGGCGAGGTCCTTACATCATTAAACGAGTGCTGGAAAAAGGAGCTTACAAGTTAGTAGATTACGATGGTATCCCTTTGAGTGAACCTAGAAATGGGTTGTACTTAAAGAAGTACTATGCCTAATATCACATGTGCATGAGTACTTGTATTTTATTGTATCATACTTCTTGTGTGTTACTGTAGTATGCTTTTTTCGTTATCTGGTCTCTACCCTTATGTTACGCTGTGTTTGGTTTCCAGATGTCGGAGTCTTCGCTACCCCACATTGGCTTCGCTGATGGCGCTAGCCATAGTACTCAAAGCCTTTCTTCTACTGCTTGGGCAATTTATGCCCCTACAAATGAACTTATCACTCTACGAGGTGTGTGTCTCGGTCGTGCAACCAATAATATTGCAGAGTATAGCACCGTTATCAAATTGTTGATCGATGCTATCTCGCTCGGTATCTGTCACTTGGTTGTATGACTCGATTCACATCTAGTAGTACTACAGTTAAGTAATGTATATGCTATTCGAAGTCCTACTTTATTAAGGGTATATTTACGAATTCGCCTCTTGGAATGTTATTTTGATTATATTAAGCATCAACACATTTCTAGATGTCTAAATACATTAACTAATGCATTAGCTAACTATGTATTAGACAAACATTTGGGCCATTTATAAACCAATCACATCACATGTATCACATAACACAAGATAAGCCGGTAGAAGCCGTATATATGTATATAATGATCCAAAGTTTTTTACAAAAAAAGTTCTGTCCAAGGACCAAATTTTCAAAATCTAAAGCTCATAGCTTCTACAAAGAAACATCATGGGTGATGCTCATGATAACGCACGACTGCCCGGGAAACCCTACGAAGCAGTCGGCCAATAGAATCTGACACGCCCACCGTATGGCGCTGATAACACTGAGGGACCTCTTTGATAGGCATGTCCAGAATGCCAGCAGTCAACCCCTCTAAGTTTTGTTCCACTGCCTCATAATCTTCAGTGTCCCATCGTGGCACTGGAGCCACCTCTCCTCGTCGCTGAATAGGAGAGGTACCCGGAGGTCAATAAGGCCCCACGTCTGTGTCATCAAAAAAGAATTTTTGTAATTAGACCTTGGACAAACATAAAAACATTGCATATGATAAAACTCACAAAAACACTTAATAGGGAAAAAATGTGTACTTCTTACCTAGATCTCCCCACTAAGCGTCCTCGGGTAGGGCCAAGTCCGGATCCCCTCAGAAATCCAACCTGGCATAGGAATAATTGTCGACCATCAATATTTGTGGCCGCAACCAGTCAAAGAAGGAATCATTGTATTTGATGATTGGTCTAGCTACATGTCAGGCCATGAGGTTGCACCACCTCAACATCCTCAGATCCTTTGGAGCCAGTAAACCCCACTCAACTGCAACCTTAGCAAGGGAACCCTCTCAAGAAAAAAGGACACCAAAAGTGATTCGTACCCGAATTGCTTTAGGTCGCCTTTCCTGCATTTTTTCAACTGCCTCTTTATGCTACGAAGGACTGTGTCTGACCAATTGAAGACCTGAGGCTCAGTACACTCTATGGCATACTGAAAATATCTATGGAGAGCCATGTGTGGAGCAGCGCTCCCAGCCATACGAGTAATGATGAACAAGATAGTGCGAAGGGTCAAATCCTGGACCCCCCAAATGGCCACTTTTCTTTTGATTCTTTCCGCCTTTGGAACATAGTACTGATAGCAATACTCACTCATAGGCAGCCCACCAACTCGGCTACCAGTCAAGCTAGCGTGGTACCCATGCCATGATAGTCTTGTTAGGAAGTAAACATCCTCGATATCCAAGGACAATGTGTGTACCCCCACGTAGAATACTTGTTGGTCCACATCCCACATATGAACGAGATACTCCAACAGCCTGACTTGGGCCCTCATACTCGAGATCCAAAATAATTTCAAGAGACCACAGTCTCGGAGAGTGGCAACGGTGCCTGGGTCATTCCCGGCAATAGCATCATCCTCTTCATGCTCTCTTTAGTGCCACTCCAGAACCATCGTGACGGTCAAATGTGTGCACAAGAACCATAAGAAGAGGGTCAACAACTCTTTTCAAGCCTTGGCACATTTTTCATCGAGCAAAAATCAAAGTAATTTTTCATTTTGCAGCCCTCGCAGGTGCCCCTTTAGCACAGTGCGAGGTTCTCGCAGGTGCCTTTGGAGTCACCTGCGAGAATCATGCATTCTCGTAGGTCCCGTATGGCTAGCTTGCGAGAATGCCTGGGTGCAAGTTTTGTCCCTAAAACAAACTCAAAAACTTGAAATTTGCCAATGAAAACAAAAAATTGTACCATGAAAAGGTAGAAGACAGGGAGCTTACCTCACTGACGGAGACGGTTCACCAAACGGTTTCTTATACCTTCCACAATCAAGCACTAAAATTTGAGGGCAAAAGAGGGTTTTTGGGCTAAATTCTTGGCAAAGTCACGATGACTATGGTAAAAGAACTGTTACCCACTTATATTTACTTTTTTACCATTTTTGTTGATTTTTATAATTGTTTTATTTATTAAACCTAATGCCTAATAGCCCTATGAGTGAAACTTTTTGCAGATGTAACGACTTTAAATTCTACACAAAGGAGTATGGATGTTTTCTCTTTTTCATCGCATGCTTAATTATTTTTTATGGTTTTTAACAAAACCTCGAGCTTGGTCTTTGTTCATTCTCACGCTCAAAAATACATGAGAATGTAATCGAGCACACTTTTATCACTTTTTCGGGCTCAACAAAGTTATACGAAAAAGGAACCCCCTGGAGTCCTCTTTAAGCTCTTTTCAGACTCTATAAACATGAAAAGATTGCCGAGCGATCTTGCTATTTTCACGCTCATTAAAGTATTTGAAGAAAGCGTCTATTGGGCGATAATTTATCTCTTTTTTGATCTCATCAGACTACTTTACGAAAAAGGAACTAAGAGAGTTCTCTTTTGAGTGTTTTTCCAGACTCTATAATCATGAAAAACCTTCGAGTTTTCTATCTTTGGACTCGTTAAACAAATATTGAAAGACCCGTAATGGGATCGAACCACTCCTTCCTAGGGTTCATTAAACATACTCCAAAGGATAATCTTACATCAACAAGCATATGTTATCCTCCTCAAGCTTGCGTAAAAATAAAGAGGTACTCGCCAGAAATGGTGGGCGAAAATTTGGGAAAGGGATGTGTTTTTGTATTCATATTATTGGCAGTAAGTGTCACTCTTGAACATCACACCCCCTATTCGTTATCTGAAGTCGGTTTGGGAAATCCATTTGTCTCTCATTCGAATTTCTACAAGGTCATATCCTGAGTTGTCTATAAGTCAGTGCTACCAAATCATTGGTCATGTCATTCATATGTTCAAGAGAAGTTCATCTGAAACCTCTATTGAGTCGGCCATCTGCAGTTGTCCATTCTCTCCATGCCGACCTTCCCTGTGTCCAGTTCCACCTACATCATACTCTGTTTCACCTTCAAAATCTATTACTCATTTCGTGTCATTGATGGGGGATACATCAAGGCCCTCATGTGATGAGTTTTGTTTCGTTGACTCCAACTCATTATCTGGAAACAAGACTTAGAAATTATTCAGTACCTTGGAACTTGCATGCCTCAATGGCAGGTTTCCTCGCTCTTGACAGTGGATTTTCATCATTGACCCTTGATCGGGAGATTTCGTCAAATTTTCGACCTCAACTCATTTATTCACATTCGGTGGATTGTACTAGTGTACCTTGGGAGTCATTAACATTAATGGTGATTTCCCTCGCACTTGTTAACGGTTTCATCAATGACCGGTAATCAAGTGGTTTCTACCATGTTCAACTTCGACACAAGTAATCACATGGTTAGATTTTTACTTTTAAGTGAAGAGATTAAATACCCTAGGTCTCATTTCTTTGATCCAGGCTTCAATGGAATATGTATAATTTGCTAACACATAGATCCACTTTGTATGTCACGTGGCTATGTCGTCTTAATTTGAATCTTCTTGCATAGATCCACAGTGTATTTTTGGTGGCTATGCGATATTTTGACGGCATGGATCCACGGTGTATGATTGGTGGCCATGACCTATGTTCATGATGTCGTTCATCTGTGATCTGAGTATGGGAATGCCTACCTCAGAACTGGTATTATATTCTGTAGATGCTTGGTTGTTTGCAGGTTTCCGATTAGGTGCACTCCTGGTTTCCGACACACATGCACAGTTTACAAAGTATTTTGTTTGTCATTGATTCCGGCCTCATACTTTGGGGGGCATTCTGTTACACATGATTTTTGTCATCTTGGTGATGTATTAATAATGGTGTATTTAGGCTCCCAACAAGGACTTTTTGCCTGAGAAAAGTGGATCTTGTCTCCTTCCAAAAACATATTTTCAAAGTAAGTTCGTAGGTTGCATATGGTCTAGGGTGCGATAATTCCTCATTATCGCAGGCTACCTTCATTTAGGGTGTGAACTTCTCACAGTTTGCTCCATACATAGGGTGAGAACCTGTTTTCAAGCTTGGAAAAGAGAAGAGGTCTCGAGGGTTCTAGAAGGGAATCTTCTAGAAAATGAGTTGGCATTCGTATGGTTGTCATTTTACCGACTTCTCAGATTTGATGGGATCATCCTCATCCATGTAAACATCTCTAGTTGGTCTATCAAGAGGAATTGGATATTCTTCATGCAAGTATAGAGAAAGTGTGTGTTTTGGAACCAAGGGTCACTGAAAGGAAGCTTCTGACATCAAGGCGATTAGGTTGTATCTTCTACTTTCAATTAATATGATATAGAAGTATGTCCCTTTCCCATAAAGTCACTCTTACTTTATTGCGTAATTCCTTGATCATATGCATAAGTTGATGTTGAATACATTTTGCTATCTTCACTTTGGTTGGTTTATGTTGTCTTGGTCTTGACCTCACAAGATCACTGGAGTGAAGCGGGAGAAACAGAGACCTAAGGAAGTGATACAAAGTTATGTCACTTATTTCTCCTTATTAGCAGATTCAATGATCACAACTTAGGGAAAGAGTCATGTCCTGTCCTGTTTTTTTCTAGATCCAAGTGGATCTAGGGAGATCTATTAGTGTCTGCACCTGTCGATTAGTCCGATAACAGGAAGGACAGGTAAATAAGGAACAAGTTCAAGAGATTGTACTTTCAGACATTGTAGTGAAATATGAATCCATAGATATAAAGAAAGAAGTCAAAGCTCAAAGAGATAATGAATCTACCAATGAAGATGATGATGAATACACATCAGAGCAGGAATTGTTCTGAGCCATCCATCTTAGAGACTCCCAAGTAATATGAATATTAGACAGGGGGAGTCTATGCGATAGCTATGACAGACCAAAGAACCATCCTTCGAGTAGCTTGTAGAGTTTGAGAAGACATATTCAGAACAATCAATTAACAGAAGTATAGTTTGATAGTATAATGATAAATGGGTTAGCATTATGGACAGTTGCGCAAGTAGAGTCTTGGAAAGTATGGACAGAGATGGATTTGTAAGAAGACTTAGCAGGTTTTAATAGATATATGATAGTGGACGAGAGAATGGATTCATAGATTGGTTTAGAGTGTGGTTCAAAGACAAAGGAACATTATCGTAATGGATGATAATTACATAGGAAATGGCTCAAACAATACTAATGGATTACAAATTGAAAGATATTTTTTGGACACAGATAGTGCATACAACAATTCACATTCAAAACAAAGTAATGCTCAGAAACAACATTGATAAAACTCCCTGTGATATATGGAAAGGAAGACCAGCAAATGTGAAGCACTTTAGAGTTTTTGGAAGAAAATGCTACATCAAAAGAGAAGATGGCAGAATGGGAAAGTTTGACTCTCATGCGTACAAAGGAATACTTGTTGGTTACTCAAGTACAAGGAAAGAATACAAGTGTTACAATATAAGATTAAACAAAGTTTTGGAAAGCATCAACGTAACAATTGATGAAACAGGTAGACCAGAATCAAAGGAAGAAGAAAACAAATCAATGGAACAACTTTTCGAAGAAGAAGATGAAAAAGAAGTAGAAGAGGANTTTGGAATAAGGCCATGGATGAAGAATTGGATCAAATAGAGAAAAATGACACTTGGGAATTGGTTCCAAGACCAAAGAATAAGAATGTGATCAACACAAAATGGTTTTTCAGGAAATAAATTGAATGAAGATGGATAGCTTACAAGGAACAAAACTAGATTGGTATGTAAAGGATATGCACAGATTGAAGGAATCGAATTTGAAGAGACATTTTCCCCAGTAGCCAGAATGGAAGCAATTTGTTTGGTTTTAGCACATGCATGCTCCAAAAATGTTAAAGTATATCATATGGATGTAAAATCATCTTTTCTAAATGGGGAAATTGAAGAAGAAGTCTACATTGAACAATCAGAAGGATTTCAGTTGTCAGAGAAAGAGTATATTGCAGCAGCATCATGTTGTACACAGGTTATTTGGATGAAACAAACTTTGACAGATATACAGGTTGAGTATGATGAGCCCATTCCAATATATTGTGATAATACAAGTGTCATCAATATCTCAAAAAACCCGGTGATGCACTCCAATATGAAGCACATTCCAATCAAGTGTCACTTTCTACGGGAACAGGTTGCAGAAAAGAACATCAAAGTTGAGTATGTGGGCACAAAAGAAGTGGCAGACATATTTAGAAAACCACTTCCATGGGAAGCCTTTGAATATCTTCACCAAAGACTTGGAGTTATTTCTACTCAAAAAATGAATGTTTTTGAATTCTTTTTTAATGCTTATCTTATATGTCTTAGATGTACACGAGGAAGCACCATAAGAGGACAGTCTATCAGGGGGAGAAGCCCCAGATGGAAAGATACCTTTGCCATTGATGACAAAGGGGGAGATATTTATCAGATGTAGAGGACAGAGGGATGGTTCCAGTGGGAGCAAATTTATCAGATGCAGAGAACAAAGGCATGCTTCCAGGGGGATCATGAGTGATATGATTTCAGTATTGCATCAGAGTGGTGCCATCAATGCCAAAGGGGAAGATTGTTGATTAAGGTTCATTGTCATTGATGTCAACCCTTGAAGAAATCCCCGTAGCACAAAGGTTTGGGTAATGGACCCAATATTTTTTGATGTAAATATAACTCATTATTGTTTTTTCATGGTTTATAAGAAGTAAATATGGATGAAATCCAAAGTGGTCCCCTTATGGTGAAATCCCTCACGAGAAGACGCTTTGTGGAGTAAGAGAACCCATTCTTAATTGTGGAATAATGAGATGAAGGAAAGTGAACATGTCAAGGAAAATATCCTATATGGATAGTGTTTGTCATGTCATTTCTGGTGGTATGTGGAACGTCACATAATTCCTCACGGTTAGGGAGTTATGGCCATGATAAGTTGGAGACCCCAGGTTTAGGTAATGGACCAAAGTTTGTTTGATGGGTAACGGTATGAGTTGTGATATATTTTTAGATATAACTATTCTATATGAATAGTACATGTCATGCAATTTATGGTGGTATGTAGAACTTCACATAACTCCTCACGATTTGAGAGTTATGGCCTTACGAAGTTGGAGGACCCTCATATGTCATCTAGAAGCCCCAAAAGGTCAAAGTAGTCAAAGTGGTTTAAGATTTTTTAAAAGGTAAGTAATAAAGTGAAGTGATGAGTGTATTATAATTCAAAGTGAATACAAAATAAATAAAGTGGTTAAACTGTTTCCTTCAAGAAACAGTTTAACCACTGGAAGGAGATCATGGATTATTCTGAGAATGGAGTACTAATGTTTAATGGTCAGAATGGTTTTAAGTATGATATGTGGAGGAGAAGGACGGAAGTATTTTTACAGGCACGGGGACATTATATTTGGCTATCAGTTGTTACAGGATATGATAGTTCAAAAAGGGAAAAGACTGCAACCAAGAAGGAATTGAAGAAGAATAACAAAATAGCAATGGATTTCATCTGGGAAGGATTACCTAAACCAGTAAGAGAAAAGGTTGGTAAATTTTCATTAGCCAAAGAACTTTGGGATAAGTTACATGACATATATTCTTCACCCATCGCAGATTCAGAAAATGCCAAAGAAGATGCAGTTACAGAACAAGAAGAAAGATGATAATCATGTCAGGGAAATTCAGAAGAGGAAGAGTATGATGAAGCAGAAGTTGATTACAAAGAAAAATTGATTAGTACAATTAAATATCTAAGGAAAGAAAGAGAAGAAAACAAGTCATCCAAGAAAGAATTGATGAAGCAAAAGAAAAGTGTTCAAGGTTCTAAAAAGGATCAGCAGGTCATCAAGAATTT
>JZKD02S1296958.1:177379-189124 GCA_000966675.3 Picea glauca | reverse complement strand
ACGTTTTCCTGATTCTCCATTTCTGCCAGATTTCTGATGGAATCCCAAGAGGCCCTTTTTTCCCCTGCATTAACTGGGACATACACATTGAAGAGACTAAAGACCTCCTTTGTATCAAGATGTTGGAGTTTAAAGAATATAAAGTAAGCACTGAGAGTCTTAGTGACCAACAAGTATTTGTTGATGTTCCAAAGAGAACCCAACCCACTCAAGGATCCTCAAGCAGAGACGACCAGTCCTCCACCTTTATTCCAAAATTTCTTACTAATTTGGAGGAAGTCTTTGTCCTATATTTTTGTCTCCTGGATTAGTAGAATGTCTGGGGTTTCTATCCTTATGAGGCTTCTCATGGCTTCTTCTTTCAGTTTTTTCCCCATACCTCTATAATTCCAAGAAACAACCTTCATCACTTAATTTTTTGAGTGTGATGAGCTTTCTTGGAGCCCTGGGTCTGATTCCTTGTCATGTTTGGGGTTTTTACCAATAGTTTCTCAAGGGTTTTTTGTCTTCCTTAAAGATTATCTTTGTAGGTTTCCTGATCTCTCTTTTCTTGGGAAGACTTTCGACCTCTTGTCGATCTTCTGGTCGAAGTTTGTGTGTCCCCTATTTCTCCTTCCTCCTCTGATTCCTCTGAGTCTTGTTCTTCCTCTTCAACTACTGCTTGTTTTTCCTTGGGGCTTTCTGATGCACTTTGACCTGTTCTTGGGCCTAAGGGGGCCCCTTTGTCAAGTGATGATGTCTTTTGTTTTTTGACCTCCTAGGTTTCCTCTAGGACTGAGCTTAAGGGGTCAGATTTGTTTTCTTGACCGTTGATGCAGGAGCATCGCTCACTCATCAAGCGATCCAGCACGTGGAACAAAAAGGACAGCTGGATAGTGCCAGCATGTATTTTGAAATACCTTGGAAGATGTTGCACCGCTCTTTAATGAAGGCATTCATAAAGAAGCGCACTTGTATGTAAAAGGGACCTTGAGCCTTTAATCTCTCGTACTTAGTAGATAGGAAGGAATTTAATAGATTTAATGCTGTTAGATAGGAATTTAATTGTAGAATAGATAGTTTAGGGATTCGAGAGGGAAAACGGATATAGACACCCTCATTTGTACATTGTATTATTATCATTGAGATCAAGCATTCAGAAGAGAAGAGAAAGAAGAGAACTTGTGGAGAACACCCATGTACAGATTGAATTAATAGAAGAGTCTTTGATTCAATTTCATGACTGGTGTCGTGTCTCTGTGTATGTTGCTTATGTTCTCATGAATGTTTGTTTTTTTTGTATGCATTTGATTTGTTTGTATATGTTGTGCATGTGATTTCAGGATGTGAAATTGAAGTCTGATAAGGAAGAGAATGAGTTTCAATTGTTTCTCTGTCTGAGCCAGGAGATTCCTGCATAGAGTGCAGTCGAATTCATCTGCATAGAGTGCGTTGATGAGGCTAGACAGTTACACTCTTATTCTCGTTCACCCAGAAATTGGTTAGGATTGGTAAATCCGTGCAAGGCATGCACAGGCTCGACGATGACTCAGGGTTGCGATTCTGAGCTAAGGGAGTGGAATATTTCTACTGCAGGTGAGTGCGCAGAATCAAGGAAGTTCCAACACTTAGTCGTGTTCGAGGCTTTGTCCGTGAGAAGTGAGAGCGACAAGTTCCCATAGGGACTTGTGAAGACGGACAAGCTCAGGAGGGATAGTTTTTGCTTTCAGTAGCAGAGAGAAACGCAGACATCATGCCACCGAGACGAGAAAAGCAATCACCTAATCGAGAAGACAGGGATGCGCCAAGAAGAGGCAGGCCGACAGGGAATCCATAAATGGAGCGCCAAATGAGAGATCTCTGAGAAAGACTCGAGGAGATGGAGACTGCGTAGAGACACGGAGCTGGTGCAGGGGGTCTTAATGATTTCGAGGTTGAAGAAGAAGTTGGACATGCAGAAGAGGTCACAGCAGAAGATGCATAAACTGAGAGGTTGATCAAAGCCATCGCCAGGATGGGCGCAAAGGTGAAAATGGACATTCCAGTCTACGAGGAAAGCCTGGATGCCGAAGAGTTGCTGGACTGGATCCGAGCTCTTGACACCTACTTCGACTATGAGGATATTGAAGAGGATAAGAAAGTCATACATGTTGTCACCCAGTTGAAGGGACATGAAGCGTTGTGGTGGGACGAGCTACAGGCAGATAGACGTTCCAAGGGAAAACATAAAATCAAAAGCTGGGATAGGATGATCGGGAAGATGAAAGAGAAATTCATCCCTAGAGATTACCAGATCACACTGTTCAGGCAAATGAAGAACCTGATACAGAAGTTGATGATGGTGAAGGAGTACACCAAAGAGTTTTACAGGCTTAACATCAGAGTAGGTCATCAAGAAAGCGATGATGAAAAGGTGGCGAGATATCTGAATGGTCTGAGATATGACATTCAGGATGAACTGAGCATGGTAGCCATCAGGACGGTGGAGGATGCTTACCAGATGGATCTGAAAGCTGAGGAGAAGCTGAGCCACAATCAAGGTCAACGAGGGCGAGGCAGAAGTCAGCCCATAGGCAAGGCAGTTGCTTAGGATAAATACCAGAAGCCCAAGGAGGAATGGCAGAAACCTCAGAGTAAGATTGAAAGAGGCAGAACCTCACATAGGCAGCCATATGTTGATCCGAGAAGGAAACAAAATGATCAGTGAGGAGATTATGCTGATGCAAACACACTTCCTCGTACTAGAGGTCGAGGTAGAGGAAGAGGAGGAGTGATCACATGTTTTACATGTGGGAAGAATGGGCACAAGTCATTCGAGTGTCCAGAGAAGAAGCAAGCCGGAGGAGAAGCTCACATCACTGAAGTGCACAAGAGTGATGTCGAGGATGATGACACTGGGAGTGGGAAGTCACTGACGGTGCATAAAATTTTTCTAACACCCAAGAAAGAGGTGGAGGACACAGCTCAGAGGACCAGACTGTTCAGGACCACATGCAAGACCAAGGGCTGGAAATGAAAGGTCATAGTGGACAGCGGAAGCACCGACAATATCGTTTCGACCGAGATGGTGGAGAACTTGGAGCTGGAGACAAGAGATCACCCAATTCCATACAAAGTATTATGGTTGCAGAAGGGACATCAGGTGAGTGTCACTAAACAATGTTTAGTTGATTTTAAAATGGGTGAATATAAGGATAATATCTTGTGTGATGTCATTCCCATGGATGTCTGTCATGTATTATTGGGTAGACCATGGCAGTATGACAAAAATGTTGTTCATGATGGGAGGATGAACACATATACCATGGAGAAGGATGGAAGGACACACAGATTGCTTCCGATAAAGGATAAGGAAGTGAAGTCGGAAGTAAGCAATACCATACTTCTCATGAGTGGGAAGGAGCTTCTCACAGAGATGGAGAAGAAGGAAGATCCACAATTCTTTGTGGTCAGGAAACTGAGAATTGTCCTGACTAGCACAAGAGTGGACGACTTGCCAGATGAGATTCAGGAATTGTTGGGAGAGTTCGCTGATATCATCGTGGACGAACTACCTCGTTCATAAACACCGATGAGAAGTGTGAGTCACCACATTGACCTCATACTAGGAGCAAGTCTGCCAAATAAAGATGCATATAGATTGACGCCGCAGGAGAATGAGGAGGTCAAAAGGCATGTACAATATCTACTGGACAAAGGACTGGTTAGAGAGAGCCTGAGTCCATGTGTTGTTCCGACAATACTGAGTCCGAAGAAGGATGGAGGATGGAGAATGTGTACAGACTCGAGAGAGATAAACAAGATTACCATCAGGTACAGATTTCCACTGCCGAGAATGGATGATCTGATGGATTGCCTGAGTGGGGCAAATTATTTTTCGAAAATTGATCTCAAGAGCGGATATCACCAGATTCAGATGAGAGAGGGTGATGAATGGAAGACAGCATTCAAGACAAATGAAGGTTTGTACGAATGGTTGGTCATGACGTTTGGTTTGAAAAACGCGCCTAACACATTCATGAGACTGATGAATGAAGTCCTGCGGGAATTCATCGTAAAGTTTGTAGTCGTATATCTCGACAACATACTGATTTTCAGTAAGATGAAGGATGAACATTTGAAACATTTGGACATTGTGATGAGAAGCTTACAGCAAGAGAAGCTGTTGATAAACATGAATAAGTGTTCCTTCATGCAGACAGAGCTCATTTATCTGGGTTTTGTTATTTCAACGAATGAATTGAAGATGGATCCTGAGAGGGTGGAAGTAATCAAGAACTGGCCATCACCGAGAAATATTTTCAAGGTGAGAAGCTTCCACGGTTTGGCTAGTTTCTACAGAAAATTCATCAGGAATTTCAGTGGAATTAGCGCCGCAATGATGGACACAGTGAAGAAGCGACACAAGACTTTTCACTGGATAGCAGAGGCCGAAAGGAGCTTCAATCTGTTGAAGTGAAAGATCACAGAGAAACCAATTCTGGTGTTGCCTGATTTTCAGAAGACATTTCAGGTGAAATGTGATTTCATTGGGTATGTCGTAGGAGGAGTCTTGATTCAAGATGACATGCCAGTTGCATATTTCAGTGAGAAGCTAGATGAAGCAAAGCTAAAATACTCCACATATGATAAAGAATTTTATGCCATCATACAGGCATTGAAGAAGTGGAGGCATTACTTGATACCCAAGGAATTTGTATTGTACAGTGATAATCATGCATTGCAGTTTGTGAGCCAACATGAGAAGTTGAACCAGAAGCATGCAAAATGGGTAGAGTATATGAAAAATTTCACATTTGTGATCAAACACATTTCAGGAACTACTAACAAAGTGGATGATGCTTTGAGCAGGAAATGTTTGTTGCTGCAGGAATTCAGAGTCAAAACATTGGGTTTTGAAAATCTAAAAGATATGTATGTCGGAGATGCAGACTTCGGAGAGTCTTATGAAGCAACTGAGAATCCAATTCTCAGATATCGAAGCCCATGGATAGACTACATGATCCATGAAGGATTCTTGTTTAGGGGCAATCAATTGTGCATTCCAAATTTCTCCATGAGGGAGAACTTGGTGAAGGAAAAGCATAGTGGTGGATTAGCAGGTCATTTTGGCCATGACAAAACATTCGCGAAACTGAACGAATCGTATTTTTGGCCAGGCATGCGAGCAGATGTAAAAAGGTTTGTTGACAGGTGTAGAATTTGTCAGCATTCAAAAGGACGGAAGCAAAATACAGGTTTCTATCAGCCATTGCCCATGCCAGAGAGGCCATGGGAGGCGATCAGCATGGATTGTGTGTTAGGTTTGCCGAGGACACAGAGAGGTGTTGATTCCATCTTTGTGGTGGTGGACAGGTTTTTGAAGATGGCACATTTTATTCCGTGTCAAAAGACCAGCGATGCGACCCACATCGCAAATTTGTTTTTCAAAGAGATTGTCAGACTTCATGGATTGCTGAGAAGCATTATATCAGACAAGGATATGAAATTCATAGGTCATTTTTGGAGGACGCTATGGAAGAATCTAGGGACTAATTTGGCGTTTAGTTCAGCTTACCATCCGCAGACAGATGGACAGACTGAGGTGGTCAACATAAGTCTTGGAGACTTGTTGAGAAGCTTGGTGACAGAACACCACAACAGTTGGGACAACGTATTACCATAGGCAGAGTTTGCGTACAACGATTTGGTGAATCAGAGTACAGGAAAGAGTCCATTTCAGATTGTGTATGGAACACAACCGAGGGGAGTTTATGAACTCAGGGAGTCAAAACATGGTGCGACTAGCAGCGCGAGCGATGAAGAGTTCGCTGAGGCAATGGAAGAATCACCCAGTGGAGGATACCAGCTGGGAGGAAGAAGCAATCATACAGAGGCATGGACAAACCGTGCAGGATCTCATGGACAGGAGCCCATGAAATTTTTCAAGCCGAGGAGTATGATGCAGGAGCATCGCTCACTCATCAAGCGAGCCAGCACGTGGAACGGAAAGGACAGCTGGATAGTGCCAGCATGTATTTTTAAATACCTTGGAAGATGTTGCACCGCTCTTTAATGAAGGAATTCATAAAGAAGCGCACTTGTATGTAAAATGGACCTTGAGCCTTTAATCTCTCGTCCTTAGTATATAGGAAGGAATTTAATAGATTTAATGTTGTTAGATAGGAATTTAATTGTAGAATAGATAGTTTAGGGATTCGAGAGGGAAAACGGATATAGACACCCTCCTTTGTACATTGTATTATTATAATTGAGATCAAGCATTCAGAAGAGAAGAGAAAGCAAAGAACTTGTGGAGAACACCCATGTACAGATTGAATTAATAGAAGAGAGTCTTTGATTCAATTTCATGACTGGTGTCGTGTCTCTGTGTATGTTGCTTATGTGCTCATGAATGTTTGTTTCCTTTGTATGCATTTTCTTTGTTTGTATATGCTATGCATGTGATTTCAGGATGTGAAATTGAAGTCTGAGAAGGAAGAGAATGAGTTTCAATTGTTTCTCTGTCTAAGCCAGGAGATTCCTTCATAGAGTGCAGTCGAATTCATCCGCATAGAGTGCATTGATGAGGCTAGACAGTTACACCCTTATTCTCGTTCACCCAGAAGTTTGTTAGGATTGGTAAAGTTGTGCAAGGCGTGCACAGGCTCGACGACGACTCAGGGTTGCGATTCTGAGCTAAGGGAGTGGAATATTTCTACTGCAGGTGAGTGCGCAAAATCAAGGAAGTTCCAACACTTAGTTGTGTTCGAAGATTTGTCCGTGAGAAGTGAGAGCGACAAGTTCCCATAGGGACTTGTGAAGATGGACAAGATCAGGAGGGATAGTCTTTGCTTTCAGTAGTAGAGAGAAAAGAAGACATCATGCTGCCGAGATGAGAAAGGCAATCACCTGATCGAGAAGATAGGGATGCGCCAAGAAGAGGCAGGCCGGCAGGGAATCCAGAAATGGACCACCAAATGAGAGATCTCCGAGCAAGACTCGAGGAGATGGAGACTGCGCAGAGACGCAGAGTTGGTGCAGGGGATATTAGTGATTTCGAAATTGAAGAAGAAGTTGGACATGCAGAAGAGGTCACAGCAGAAGATGCATCAACCGAGAGGTTGATCAAATCCATTGCCAGGATGGGTGCAAAGGCAAAAATGGACATTCCAGTCTACGAGGGAAGCCTGGATGCAGAAGAGTTGTTGGACTGGATCCGAGCTCTTGACACCTACTTCGACTATGAGGAGATTGAAGAGGATAAGAAATTCAGACATGCTGTCACCTAGTTGAAGGGACATGCAGCGTTGTGGTGGGACGAGCTACAGGCAGATAGACGTTCCAAGGGAAAACAGAAAATCAAAAGCTGGGATAGGATGATCGCGAAGATGAAAGCGAAATTCATCCCCAGAGATTACCAGATCACACTGTTCAGGCGAATGAAGAACCTGAGATAGAAGTTGATGACGGTGAAGGAGTACACCGAAGAGTTTTATAGGCTTAACATCAGAGAAGGTCATCGAGAAAGCAACGATGAAAAGGTGGCGAGATATCTGAATGGTCTGAGATATGACATTCAGGATGAACTGAGCATGGTAACCATCAGGACGGTGGAGGATGCTTACCATATGGCTCTGAAAGCCGAGGAGAAGCTAAGCCGCAAGCAAGGTCAGCGAGGGCGAGGCAGAAGTCATCCCATAGGCAAGGGAGTTGCCCAGGAGAAATACCAGAATCCCAAGGAGGAATGGCAGAAACCTCAGGGTAAGATTGAAAGAGGCGGAACCTCACAGAGGCAGCCATATGTTGAGCCGAGAAGGCAACAGAATGATCAACGAGGAGATTATGCTAATGCAAACACACTTCCTCATACTAGAGGTCGAGGTAGAGGAAGAGGAGGAGTGATCACATGTTTTACATGTGGGAAGAATGGGCACAAGTCATTCGAGTGTCCAGAGAAGAAGCAAGCCGGAGGAGAAGCTCACATCACTGAAGCGCACAAGCGTGATGTTAAGGATGACGACACCGGGAGTGGGAATTCACTGACAGTGCATACAATTTTGATAACACCCAAGAAAGGGGTGGAGGACACAACTCAGAGGACCAGACTGTTCAGGACCACATGCAAGACCAAGGGCTGGAAATGCAAGGTCATAGTGGACAACGGAAGCACCGACAATCTCATTTCGACCGAGATGGTGGAGAAGATGGAGCTAGAGACAAGAGATCACCCAAGTCCATACAAAGTATCATGGCTGCAGAAGGGACATCAGGTGAGTGTCACTAAACAATGTTTAGTTGATTTTAAAATGGGTGAATATAAGGATAAGATCCCATGTGATGTCATTCCCATGGATGTCTGTCATTTATTATTGGGTAGACCATGGCAGTATGACATAAATGTTTTTCATGATGGGAGGATGAACACATATACCCTGGAGAAGGATGGAAGGACACACAGATTGCTTTCGATAAAGGATAAGGAAGTGAAGCCGGAAGTAAGCAATACCATACTTCTCATGAGTGGGAAGGAGCTTCTCACAGAGATGGAGAAGAAGGAAGATCCACAATTCTTTGTGGTCAGGAAACCGAGAATTGTCCTGACTAGCACAAGAGTGGACGACTTGCCAGATGAGATTCAGGAACTATTGGGAGAGTTCGCTGATATCATCGTGGATGAACTTCCTCGTTCGTTACCACCGATGAGAAGTGTGAGTCACCACATTGACCTCATACCAGGAGAAAGTATGCCGAATAAAGATGCATACAGATTGATGCCGCAGGAGAATGAGGAGGTCAAAAGGTAGGTACAAGATCTGTTGGACAAAGGACTGGTTAGAGAGAGCCTGAGTCCATGTGTTGTTCCGACAGTATTGAGTCCGAAGAAGGATGGAGGCTGGAGAATGTGTACAGACTCCAGAGCAATAAACAAGATTACCATGAGGTACAGATTTCCACTACCAAGAATGGATGATCTGATGGATTGCCTGAGTGGGGCAAATTATTTTTCGAAGATTGATCTCAAGAGCGGATATCACCAGATTCGGATGAGAGAGGGTGATGAATGGAAGACAACATTCAAGACAAACGAAGGTTTGTACGAATGGTTGGTCATGCCTTTTGGTTTGACAAACGCGCCAAGCACATTCATGAGACTGATGAACGAAGTCCTGAAAGAATTCATCGAGAATTTTGTAGTCGTATATCTGGACGACATACTGATTTTCAGTAAGACGAAGGCTGAACATTTGAAACATTTGTCCATTGTGATGAGAAGCCTACAACAGGAGAAGTTGTTGATAAACATGAAGAAGTGTTCCTTCATGCAGACATAGCTCATTTATCTGGGTTTTGTTATTTCAGCAAATGAATTGAAGATGGATCCTGAGAAGGTGGAAGTAATCAAGAAGTGGCCATCACCGAGAAATATTTTCGAGGTGAGAAGCTTCCACGGTTTGGCTAGTTTCTACAGAAAATTCATCAGGAATTTTAGTGGAATTAGCGCCGCAATGATGGACACAGTGAAGAAGTGACACAAGACTTTTCACTCGACAACAAAGGCCGAAAGGAGCTTCAATCTGTTGAAGCAAAAGATCACAGAGCAACCAATTCTGGTGTTGCTTGATTTTCAGAAGACATTTCAGGCGAAATGTGATGCTAGTGGGTATGTCGTAGGAGGAGTCTTGAGTCAAGATGACAGGCGAGTTGCATATTTCAGCGAGAAGCTGGATGAAGCAAAGCTGAAATACTCCACATATGATAAAGAATTTTATGCCATCATATAGGCATTGAAGAAGTGGAGGCATTACTTGATACCCAAGGAATTTGTATTGTACAGTGATAATCATGCATTGTCGTTTGTGAGCCAACAAGAGAAGTTGAACCAGAAGCATGCAAAATGGGTAGAGTATATGCAGAATTTGACATTTGTGATCAAACACATTTCAGGAACTACTAACAAAGTGGCTGATGCTTTGAGCAGGAAATGTTTGTTGCTGCAGGAATTCAGAGTCAAAACATTGGGTTTTGAAAATCTGAAAGATATGTATGCCAGAGATGAAGACTTCAGAGAGGCTTATGAAGCAGCTGAGAATCCATTTCTCAGAGATCGGAGCCCATGGATAGAATACATGATCCAGGAAGGATTGTTGTTCAGGGGCAATCAACTGTGCATTCTGAATTGCTCCATGAGGGAGAACTTGGTGAAGGAAAAACATAGTGGTGGATTAGCAGGTCATTTTGGCCATGACAAAACATTCGCGAAACTGAGCCAATCGTATTTTTGGTCGGGCATGCGAGCAGATGTGAAACGGTTTGTTGACAGGTGTAGAATTTGTCAGGATTCAAAAGGATGGAAGCAAAATACAGGTTTCTATCAGCCATTGCCCATACCAGAGAGGCCATGGGAGGTGATCAGCATGGATTTTGAGTATTTTTCCTCACAGGAACAAATAGTCACTATTTTCCATAGTGGAAAAACCCTTAAATACCCGCAACACGTTAGTATTGTTGCATGATTCCACGTGTAGAGTAACCTGTGACACACCTGCATTGTTTGTTGAATTTCTCACATAATTGTTTGCCACAGATTTCATCAAAATTTTTCATTCATTCTTGTGCATAGAGGTATATTGGTGTAGTGGTAATTCCCTATAGAGTTATCTATGACATATCGCAATTCAACGTTGTAGAAAAAGGAAAATTTTGAGTGCATGTTCGTGTTAATTTGAGGCTAGATTAGCAGCCCAAATATTGACTACAACAATGTTGAAAACTCTGTGATTGTGGGTTGAAGTTGGTGGTATTTTGCATCAAATTATAAAATTCTTTTGGATATGTTCTATCTTTCTCCAGGATTCTCTAGATATATGACAACCCCAAATTTCACATCCATAAAAGATAACCATAGTGGCCAAAGTGTGAAAGAGGATTTTTTTTTATCTCAAAGACAATGTTTCATTTCTTTACAATTGTTTTCAAGCCCATAATAGCCTTGACCCTCAATTTATCCTTTTTTCAATGCTATAGTTCTAATTGAGCTAGTGATGGATATACATTCCAAGATATTTGTGTGAAGGATCTTCCTCCAAGCTATTGTTGTCATAAAAAAAAAGTATTGTAGGTGATCATTTTGGATTTAATTATCATAACCTTTGTTTTCTTAGTGTTCCTAGTCATTCCCATGCTAGAGAAGAAGTATTTGAGGATTATCAGTTGTTTACCTAGATCATAGGGAATATTCTCCATAAGAACAATATCATTAGAATAAAAAAATGATTATCTTCTAAATTATTAATATAGATGTTGAAAAGGGGATAGGGGAAAACCTTGCTTGACCAACCCTCAATGTACCTAAAATTGGCAATAAATTTCTCATATAGCCTTATTGTAGCAACTCTTAACTCTTAATATAGTCGTGGGAACATTCTCAAAAGATTTTCTAAAATCAATGAAACAACAAAGGAGAATTGTTTTATCATTACGAAAATCCTCTGCAATGATCCTAAATGTAACAAGGTGGTCCATAGTGGAATGATAACCTTTAAACCTAGCATGGTCTCTAGCTCTTTTCCCATAGATTTCTAGCAATGCATGGATCTTGTTTTAAAAAATACTTTTGTATAGCTTAGAGCGATCTGAAAAATAAGTATAATGAGAATTTGAGTCAACAGTTTTGGAAAGTCTTACTTAATAGGTAAATTGAAAAACTATATAAAATGAACTAAAATTACTTTTATACATTTATAACCAAAATTAAAATTAAATAATTATATCTCTTCCATCAAC
>JZKD02S1296958.1:159387-177369 GCA_000966675.3 Picea glauca | reverse complement strand
GATCCGTCGGGAATTGGGTTCTGATTCCCGCTCTCGTAGTCCAGACAATATCCAAGAGAAAGAAGCGATTGATGGCTCAGTTTTATCCTTGCGCCGTAACCCTACTCCTGAGAAAGAGAAGTTATGCACATTGTGGGGTGTTGACATATATGAAGAAGACGTTGCAAATAGTCCAGAGGATATGGAGCCTTCGAGGCCGATGCGTGGTTCAAGTGATGACCCACGATGTATAAACAGGTGAATTAAATTTGTCATGAAAATAATTGATTTATTTCTTGAATTCAGATCTGCAGTTCTATTTCCGTTCAAGCAGCTTTCTTTTTCGGTGAAACTATGGCTGTCAGATCGCTCAGAAACATTGCATGCTGTTTTAAGCACTTTTAATTTGAATTTGATGTGGACGGTTTTGAATTTGAATTTGATGTTGATGGTTGAAAATATAGTAATATGGCAAAATGGATTCGGAGCATTTATACAGTAAATATTTATACCGGAAGAAGCTAGATCATTTGCTTGCATAATGCTGTAGATGAACAGTAATAATACTTTTGACATTACTTTTGCGTATACCCAATCTGTTTATCTCACCAGGCAAAGTTTTATAGATAACATAACTTTCAAATTAATTTTACATTTTTCATTTCAATTATGGAAAATGGTAACTCAATCAGGGAATAAGGTGATTTTAGTTATTTGAGTTGAGTTCGGTATGCCATTAAATTTTTAATTATAAAAAATTAGTAACTCATTAAAGTAATTTTAGTTAAGGTTCCTATCAAATCTGAATCCTACTATAATTTCTAAAAACATATCCAACAAGATGCTAAAATATAGCAATAATTTTTTATTTAGCAAAAGAATAAAAGTTAGACATTTTATTTGAAGATATCTATCTTTTCAACTTTATTATAAAGAAGTTACATATCAATAACAAAATTAAAGTCCAATTTAAAAATAATATTATTATTTAAAATATGTTGAAATAAATCAAATCTAATTACTTTTAAGTTGGTCTTTCACTCATTTAACATAACCTAATTTTTCAAAAAAAAACAACTTAACAAGACCACTAAGTGTGTTATTCTTATTGAGGATATTGATTTTTCACTTGATATCTCAAATCTTGCAAAAATGATTTTAACAAAGTGGATCTTATAGCATAATCCCTTACCCTTTTTGTAATTTTCTTAAGATTCCTATCTAGGAAAGTATAGAGTTTCTCTAAGCATTAATGTTGCAAATGATACATATAATTGATCTTAGGTGTGGGATGAGACAAAGGGAAACATCATTATGTGGAATTCTCCAAATATTTGACATAATGTATCTTCAATTTCAAACTATTGTGATCGATACCAATGTTTAAATATTGTTTCAAATTCATTGCATTTTTTTCAATTAATGTTCCAAAGTTGGTCAATGTGATTCATCATTAGAATGAATAATGATGAGAGTTTGAATCTTTAACTTGATCATATTCTCTTCATTATCCATCCACATGATGCACTGAATTAGCGTAGTTTGAAACATTAATTAAAAGGAAATGAGGTGAATCCAAAAAAATATTCAAACACATAATTTATCATCACATTTATGCTAATTTCACTATAAACAACAAGAACAATTGAAAGGTCAGGATAGATAAGGATGCATAGAATTAGGAAAACAAGAATAATCATTTTAGAGAACATAGGAGTGAGGATATGATGATGCAAAAAATTGAATGTACAAAATTGTAATCTCAAATTTTGGTTTTTGATGTTGACAATGTCCATTTTGTGTAAGTTCACATCTGAATTTAAAATAACATACAAGTTAAAAACATTCATTGAGGTTAGCAAAGTTTTTTATCCCAAACAAATTAATTAACATAGTTTTGTTCAAATCAAAGAAAAAATGTACATTAACATTGCAACATAATAACTATGAATAACATATAGATACATTTGGAGAGATGGAATATGTGAACATATAAAAAGAGAAATAAACTCATCGCATTTGTTAGGTTTTCAAAATTGTCATCAAGCCACACATTTGCAATTAATCTTTCTTATACATTTTCGATGTCAATATAATTGTGAGCCATAACCCATAATTAATTGTTTTTGTGTTATTCAAAACTAAGATTTGAATCTAAGCATTGATGACTTGTTGAAAAAATGTAACCCTTCTTTTAAAATTTTATAACATTTATCATTTTCATAAATAACTAATTATTTCAAAACTTTTATTTTTTTTTAAATATTTTTTCAATTATTATTTTAAAATAAGTTTAAATACTTTGAAAGATAAAAAATTAAAATTAAAATTTTCTATATTCAATTTTAATGGTGGATCAAATCCATTTAAAAAAAAACATTTATACCTTTAATGCAAAATATTTCTTGTTGTAACATCTAAATACATAATGATAACTTGGATTACCTCTATTTTAATTTCAAACTCCTAAGAATTATTCGTAATGCAATTCCCCCAGGTACTAAATTCGAAGATCGAACAAGATCACATTGTAATTATATACGTCATTCATTTTTAAACCTCTCAAAGGGCGATGTGGGGGGCCTATCTCCATATTACCAGGAGCTTTACTTTCAAAGCGTCGTCGTTATAACATCATCGAATTTTGAATATTTGGAACTCTAGAAGCTCTTTATTCATTCATCCCAACCCTAGGTAATGGGAAATGTCTAAGTTTCTAGAATTTGGTTTTAAAAATATTTGAAAGGGTTAAATCTATAATTGAAAAATTGATTTTATTTAGTTATATGTAATGAGGTTGTAATTATTTTCAAACATCTCAAAATAATTAATAGTAATAATAATAATAATTAAATATTTTTATATTCAATTTTTGTTTTTTTACAGGAATAGATATGTGATTGTAATTAATTGTTTGCGTAAATGCCTCTAATAAGGTTACAAAATATGAGGAGAAGCCCATCTTTCCTCTTCGTTGAGGATCTCAAAGGCTTGAATACTTATAAACCAAAGGTTTCTACATATAGAAAATGAGTCAATCTCTGTTATTTTCCCTAGCTTTTGAATACAAACGAACTGATTCGGTAAAATGAAAAAAAACATGGGAGTACAGAAATTTCTTAAGGAATAGGATCCCAATCTTCATCCTTGTCTCTTAAAGGAGTGTCGGTGGAAAGAAGCGTTGCTTTGTTAGATTTTGAGTCTTCATCCTTGTTATTCTCCCTCATCACATGGAAGAATTTTATACTCTGAAAGGTTTTGACCAGGGTTTTGATTCTTGTCACCAGTCTTGCAAATCTGAAGTCTTTGGGAGAAGAATTGTCCACTATGGTTTTTATAATGGACTGAGAATCGCCAATTAAATTTACCTCTTTGATGCCTAGATCCTTGGCTTTCTTGAGGCCTTGGAACAAAGCCAACACTTCTTCTTGGATGCTAGTAGTGTGGTCCAAGCCCCAGGTGAAACTATGCTCGATTCTGCCTTCTAGATTCTTAATGACCCCACCTCCACCATCCTTCCCGAGATTGCCTTTGGCTGCCCTGTCAAAGAGTAGAGTATGTTTGGACTGGTTGTTCATCCAGGCTGAAAAGTCTTTCTCATTGAATCTAATTTTCCATTCTTTGCTTGGCTTGCTTTGCCTTACAACTTAAGTAAACTGGAGGCCCAACCTTACTCCCCATTCAAGGTCCCGCTGACTTAAATTGGTTTCCTCAAGCTGATCGCCCAGGCTTTCTTTTAGTTGATTTTTGATCTTGGTCATGACAAGCTTCACTACGTGCACTTGATCTCTGAAAATTCTCTTGTTCCTTTCAAGCCAGATTTTCCAGCATATGATCTTTGGCAAGGAGAGTCAGACCACCTTGAAGCTTTCATTTTTTGGGAGTACACCTGGATAGTTGCGCAGCCAGTTAGCAAACAATTCAACGATGGAGGTGGGACAACTAAGAGTGTTTATCCAAGGTCCCAGAGCCTCGTTTTAGATCTCTTGTGAAAATTTACATTCCAACATTAAGTGACAAAGGTTCTCCTCATTTTCGAGGCATAGTATGCATTGGGAAGGCCCTTGGAAGCCTCTTTTCTTCAATCGATCCCCAATTAGGATTCTATTGTGGCAATGAGCCAATAGAAAAAATCTATTTTTGGAATTGTCTTGTGGCCCCAAAGCCCCTTCCAAATCCTAGGGTTAGGAGGAACATGGGGTTGTTCCAGCAGTTTTGCATAACCAAGAGCCACAATATAGCAGCCCGATTGAGAGCCCCATCCGCGTTTGTCTTGTTTCCCAGCATGGATTGCAGCCATGCCCTTCAGGTGAGCAAAAAAGGTGTCACAGTCGTGCTTCAACTCCAATGGCACCCGAAGCTTCTTCCAACTAATCCAATTGCAGTCTTCCCAACATGAGATGTCCTACAGAGTGATGAAGCTGGCGTTGAACATACAAACCCGTAGCGCATGCAGAGAACTGATTTCGACAAGTGGGGAATTGTTCATGATGTTGTCTTCCCTGATTTTTATAATCTTTCCATTACCCAGAATCCAGAATGCATGGAGGTTTATCAATGGGGTATATTTAACGCAGAGTTTGAGGAGATGCGATCAAATTTTTGGGAGGGGGCTGTCAAGACAACATTTCGTTTGTCCCCTGAAATAATTCTTCCACAGAGCAATTTGCGCCCAGCCAGGCTTTGGAGCGATAAGTCTCTAAATTTTCTTTGCTCCCATTGCCACATTTTGGGTGCTGAGGTATTTAAAGTCCAGTCTACCTTCCATTAGGGGCTTGGTGACTTTTTCCCAGCTTACTAGGGGGATTCTCTTCTTGTTTTGTTTTCCGCCATTCCAAAAGAACTTTTGGATGTAATCCTCCATTTTCCTGAGGATACACATAGGAGCCAACATGACAGAGAATTGGAATATTGGGAGACTGTTGAGGACAACCTTGATGAGCATTTATTTGCTAGCATGGTTGAGTCAAGAGAAGCCCCAGGCCTGAATATTGAGCTTGAAATTTTCTAATAGAGGGAGTCAATCTCTGCTAAAGGCAAAATTTTGGAAAGTTGGAAGGCCCAGGTACTTGAAAGAAGACCAATTGGAAGAGGCAGCAAAGCCCAAACATCTGAAAATGGCGTTGAGGGTGCTGACAAAAACATTCCAACAATAGATATAACATTTCCCTTTATTTAGGATACTTCCCATTGCATCACAGTAATCATCCAACACTTCTTTGAATCATGAAGCCGAAAGCACATTGGTTGTGCCCAACAACAGAGAATTGTCAGCAAACAACGCATGATTTATATTTTTTACTCCTCTTGTAGTGTTCAGGCCCATAATCTCTTGATCTAGTTGTTTCCTGTCCAGGTAAAAGCTTAGAAAAGAAGCTTGGAGGACGAAGAGGAGGGGAGAAAGGGGACACCCCTTCCGGAGCCATCTCATGGCTTTGAAAAAATACGTTACTCGCTCATTCACCATAGGAGCGATCCAAGGCTCAGAGATACAATCGCGAATCCAATTGATGAAATTATTCCTTAACCCAAACTTGTGCATAACCTAAAAGAGAAAACTATGTCTGACATGATCAAAGGCATTTGCTAGATCAACTTTAACAACCATACCCTTTTCTTTTCAATGCAGACTTGAGTATATCGCCTCTTGTACTAAGATGATGTTGTCCCTAATCTATCTCCCATGAACAAAACCCCTTGATTCTCTGGGATAATAGTAGGGAGGATACTTTTCAATCTATTGGCTATCACCTTTTTTATCATCTTGTAACCGATGTTAAAAAGAGAGATAGGGAGAAATATGTTGAAGGCATTGGCTCCCTTTTCCTTTGGGACGAGGGAAAGGAAGGCTGAATTAGTGTTGCCCCCAATTTTCTGACAGGCTTGGGATTTTAAAACTAGTTTATGCAAATCCTTTTCAACTATCTGCCAACAATTTTGGAGGAATCTGACAGTAAACCCATCCGGTCCCGAGGTTTTATCAGGCTCCATAGCAAAGAGAGAAGCCTTAATTTCTTTTTTAGTGACCTTAGCTTCCAATATCTGATTCATACTGTTGGTGATCTTTGAAGGTACCACATCTAGAAACTTGGTGTTCTGGGCCCTCTCCCCTTCTTCATTGTAAAGATTTTTAAAATGAGAGGATGTTGCCCTTTTAATGTTGATGAAATACTTGTGGGTTGTGGCATCTTCTTTTATTTATGAAATGGAGTTAAAACTTCTTCTCCCTTGGGATTACTTATGGAAGAAGGAAGTATTCCTATCTCTCTCTTTAAGCCAAATGCTGCGATATTTTTGTCTCTAATATTATTCCTCGGACAAGCATTCTTTATGGTACTTCTGCTGTAAGTCTGCCTCCCTGTCCAGAGTTTCTTTTGTGATTTTTGTGCTTTTTGTTTGTAGTTGATGGAGCTCAAGACTGAATTGGACTTTTTTTCTTTTAGAAGCTAGATTAGGGAGAGTTTTGGCCCAACTTTTCAGGATTTCTTTCACTGTTCTGAGTTTTTCCTCCCAAACGAAGAAGGAAGATCCCTTGAAAGGAATCCTCCAACATTCCTTTACCTTATTCATGAAGTCTGGTTCCTTGACACATAAAGGGCTAAATCTGAAAGGTATAGGGCCTAGGTTTTTTTGGACCAGGAGTTCAATATTGATAGGTTTATGATCTGAAACACTGCAAGGGAGAATATGCATTATAGCCTCTAAACCTAAAATGATGAAATAACTTTGAACGAGAAATATGTCTATCCTTGCTGCAATATGACCAGGATTGACTCTTTTGTTTGACCAAGTGAAATTACCATTGAAGGGCTTGATGTCGAGTAGGTCCCAATCTTGCATGGGGTCCTCCACCCATTCCCTTATCAGATTCCTGACAATGCTTGTTCCTCACTTCTCTGAATAAAGCAAGGTAAGATTGAGGTTTCCAACGATGATGACATTTTCCTAATTCTCCATTTCTACCAGATTTTTGATGGAATCCCAAGAGGCCTTTTTCTCCCCTGCGTTAACTGGGACGTACACATTGAAGAGACTAAAGACCTCCTCTGTGTCAATATGTTGGAGTTTAAAGAATATCCAGTGAGCATTTAGATTCTCAGTGACCAACGAGTATTTGTTGATGTTCCAAAGAGAACCCAACCCACCCGAGGCTCCTTGAGCAGAGACGGTCAGTCCTCCACCTTTATTCCAAAATTTCTTACTAATTTGGAGGAAGTCTTTGTCCTCTATTTTTGTCTCCTGGATTAGTAAAATGTCTGTGGTTTCTATCCTTATGAGGCTTCTCATGGATTCTTCTTTCACTTTTCCCCCCATACCTCTGCAATTCCAGGAGACAACCTTCATCACTTAGTTTTTTGAGTGTGATGATCTCCCTTGGAGCCCTGGGTCTAATTCCTTGTCATCTTTGGGGTTTTTTCCAAAAGTTTTTCAAGGGTTTGTTGGCTACCCTAAATCTTATCTTTGTAGGTTTCCTGATCTCTCTTTTCTCGAGCAGACTTTTAGCCTCTTATCAATCTTCTAGCCGAAGTTTGTGTGTCCCCTATTTCTCCTTCCTCCTCTGATTCCTCCGACTCTTATTCTTCCTCTTCAACTTCTGTTGTTTTTCCTTGAGGCTTTCTGAGGGACTTTCACTTACCCTTGGGCCTAAGGGGGCCCCTTTGTGAGGTGACAATGTATTTTGTTTTTCGACCTCATGGGTTTCCTCTGGGGCTGAGCTTAAGGGACCAAATTTGTTTGCTTGACTATTCAGGGAAGGGCTTTGCTGAGAAGAAGCTGAATGAGGGCCTTTTCCATTTGGAGCCCTAGATTTGGGGGTTTTATGGGAGATCTTTTTCCTCTTAACCTAATTCTAGCCTTCCTCCTCTTTATCCATCTCTCCATTACTTAGGTAACCCCTGGCAAAGTTTCTGTAAACATGGCATTTTCGTCACTTGAAAGGAAGTTGCTCGTAATCTAGCTTTTGCACATGAGTCCAACTGCCGACATTTATTTTTATTGCCTCTGGAAGTCCCACCTCTAGATCGACCTCGAATCATATTCTGGAACAGTCATATTGGTCCTTATTGTTTGCCCGATTAATAAATTTACCCAAGGCATTGCCTATTTGCTGCAAAGAGTCTCAATTCCAATAGTGCATTGGGATATTCAGCAGCCTAACCCACACTGGAACAACCGTAGGAACGTCCACTTCTAGATCGAAGTCGGACATCCACTTGTTGAGATACAAGCCCTGAGGGCCCATGAAATAGGGACCATTCCTAAAGATCATATCTTTATCCTCTTTTTTGGTGAACTCAAATAGAAAGAAGCCCCTCCCTAAGACGTATGAGGTTACACTGTTCTTGATGAAAGGTGTCCAATTTTTGACCACCTAGTTCTCCATTGTTTTTGGTGAGAGACAAATGCCAATGAACTGTCCCACAAGGGTGAGATCCTCCAGTGACAAAGAGACCTAGATCGGTCTCTCGAGGGGGAGGGAGATTTCTGGAATATCATCCATCCTTTTCACGAACTTAGCGGCTTCAGTTTTCTTTTTTTTCGGTAGAGAAGCCAACAACGAGTTGAAAGCGTCCTCGGCTGTTGGGGGAGGAGGAGGGGGAGGAACCTAGGATGATACCAGCACCTCCATGGTGGCGAGAGGGAGCCCTCGTTCAGTCGCATAGGCTCACATTGAACATCGAACAACTCCACCAAAATTTAAAATTTTTCTATATTCAATTTTAATAGTGGTTCAAATCCATTTTAAAAACTCATTTATACCATTAATGAAAAATATTTCTTGTTGTAACATCTAAATTCATAACGATAACTTGGATTACCTCTATTTTAATTTCAAACTCCTAAGAAGTATTCGTAATGCAATTCCCCCAAGTACCACATTCAAAGATCGAACAAGATGACATTGTAATTATATAAGTCATTCATTTTTAAACCTCCCAATGGGCGATGTGGGGGCCCTATCTCCATATTACCAGGATCTTTACTTTCAAAGCGTCATCGTTATAACATCATTGAATTTTGAATATTTGGAACTCTAGGAACTCTTTATTCATTCATCCCAACCCTAGGTAATGGGAAATGTCTAAGTTTATAGAATTTGGTTTTAAAAATATTTGAAAGGGTTAAATCGATAATTGAAAAATTGATTTTGTGTTTTTTTTTTTAAATATCTCAAAATAATTATTATTAATAATAATAATTTAAGTAAAATAGTCAAAAGTTTATAACGACTAATAATAAAAAATAATAATTTAAGTAAAAAGGTAAAAAATATGTAACCATTAATAATACAAATTTAAAGTAAAATGATAATAAGTTTATAATCTGTTCATTTAGGTTTCTGTGGTGAGAGATTTGTTCATAATTTTTTCGGAAGAACCACAGTGCTATTGGCATCTTGTCGTCGACGTTTCGGATCCACAACAGGATCCATCATCAGGACAAAAAAGCCTGAGGAAAAATAAGAGAGGAGCCTTTAATAAATAGTGATGAGGAAATCTAAGTCTGCTGCTCTTCTCTTTATTTTTACCCGGAGCTTTTCAAGTTCACGAACTTCATCCAGAATCTCCCTTTCGTGCAGGGACGTAATCTGTTCATTTAGGTTTCTGTGGTGAGAGATTTGTTTAGAATTTGTCGGAAGAACCATAGTGCTATTGACATCTTGTCGTCGACGTTTCAGATCCACAACAGGATCCATCTTCAGGACAAAAACGCCTGAGGAAAAATAAGAGAGGAGCCTTTAATAAATAGTGATGAGGAAATCTAAGTCTGCTGCTCTTCTCTTTATTTTTACCTGGAGCTTTTCAAGTTCACGAACTTCATCCATAATCTCCCTTCCGAGTAGGGACGTAATCTGTTCATTTAGGTTTTTGTGGTGAGAGATTTGTTCAGAATTTGTCGAAAGAACCACAGTGTTATTGACAGCTTCTCATCGACGTTTCGGATCCACAACAGGATGCATCTTCAGGACAAAAAAGCCTGAGGAAAAATAAGAGAGGAGCCTTTAATAAATAGTGATGAGGAAATCTAAGTCTGTTACTCTTCTCTTTATTTTTACCCGGAGCTTTTCAATTTCACGAACTTCATCCATAATCTCCCTTTCGTGCAGGGACGTAATCTGTTCATTTAGGTTTCTGTGGTGAGAGATTTGTTCAGAATTTGTCGGAAGAACCACAGTGCTATTGACAGCTTGTCGTCGACGTTTCAGATCCACAATAGGATCCATCTTCAGGACAAAAAAGCCTGAGGAAAAGTAAGAGAGGAGGATTTAATAAATAGTGATGAGGAAATCTAAGTTTGTTGCTCTTCTCTTTATTTTTACCCGGAGCTTTTCAATTTCACGAACTTCATCCAGAATCTCCCTTCTGTGCAGGGACGTAATCCGTTCATTTAGGTTTCTGTGGTGAGAGATTTGTTCAGAATTTGTCGGAAGAACCACAGTGCTATTGACATCTTGTCGTCGACGTTTCGGATCCACAACAGGATCCATCTTCAGGACAAAAAATCCTGAGGAAAAATAAGAGAGGAGCCTTTAATAAATAGTGACGAGGAAATCTAAGTCTATTGCTCTTCTCTTTATTTTTACCCGGAGATTTTCAAGTTCACGAACTTCATCCAGAATCTCCCTTCTGTGCAGGGACGTAATCTGTTCATTTAGGTTTCTGTGGTGAGAGATTTGTTCAGAATTTGTCGGAAGAACCACAGTGCTATTGACAGCTTGTCGTCGACGTTTCGGATACACAACAGGATCCATCTTCAGGACAAAAAAGCCTGAGGAGAAATAAGAGAGGAGCCTTTAATAAATAGTGACGAGGAAATCTAAGTCTGCTGCTCTTCTCTTTATTTTTACCCAGAGCTTTTCAAGTTCACAAACTTCATCCAGAATCTCCCTTCCGTGCAGGGACGTAATCTGTTCATTTAGGTTTCTGTGGTGAGAGATTTGTTCAGAATATGTCGGAAGAACCACAGTTCTATTGACAGCTTGTCGTCGACGTTTCAGATCCACAGCAGGATCCATCTTCAGGACAAAAAAGCCTGAGGAAAAATAAGAGAGGAGCCTTTAATAAATAGTGATGAGGAAATCTAAGTCTGCTGCTCTTCTCTTTATTTTTACCCGGAGCTCTTCAAGTTCACGAACTTCATCTAGAATCTCCCTTCTGTGCAGGGACGTAATCTGTTCATTTAGGTTTATGTGGTGAGAGATTTGTTCAGAATTTGTCAGAAGAACCACAGTGCTATTGACAGCTTGTTGTCGACGTTTCGGATCCACAACAGTATCAATCTTCAGGACAAAAAATCCTGACGAAAAATAAGAGAGGAGCCTTTAATAAATAGTGATGAGGAAATCTAAGTCTGCTGCTCTTCTCTTTATTTTGACCTGGAGATTTTCAAGTTCACGAACTTCATCTAGAATCTCCCTTCCATGCAGGGACGTAATCTGTTCATTTAGGTTTCTGTGGTGAGAGATTTTTTCAGAATTTGTCGGAAGAACCATAGTGCTATTGACAGCTTGTCATCAACGTTTCAGATCCACAACAAGATTCATCTTCAGGACAAAAAATCCTGAGGAAAAATAAGAGAGGAGCCTTTAATAAATAGTGATGAGGAAATCTAAGTCTGTTGCTTTTGTCTTTATTTTTACCCGGATCTTTTCAAGTTCACGAACTTCATCCAGAATCTCCCTTCCGTGCAGGCACGTAATCTGTTCATTTAGGTTTCTGTGGTGAGAGATTTGTTCAGAATTTGTCGGAAGAACCACAGTACTATTGATAGCTTGTCGTCGACGTTTCGGATCCACAACATGATCCATCTTCAGGACAAAAAATCCTGAGGAAAAATAAGAGAGGAGCCTTTAATAAATAGTGATGAGGAAATCTAAGTCTGTTGCTCTTCTCTTTATTTTTTACCCGGAGCTTTTCAAGTTCACGAATTTCGTCCAGAATCTCCCTTCCGTGCAAGGACGTAATCTGTTCATTTAGGTTTCTGTGGTGAGAGATTTGTTTAGAATTTGTTGGAAGAACCACAGTGCTATTGACAGCTTGTTGTCGACGTTTCAGATCCACAACAGGATCCATCTTCAGGACAAAAAATCCCGAGGAAAAATAAGGGAGGAGCCTTTAATAGATAGTGATGAGGAAATCTAAGTCTGCTTCTCTTCTCTTTATTTTTACCCATAGCTTTTCAAGTTCACGAACTTCATCCAGAATCTCCCTTCCGTGCAGGGACGTAATCTGTTCATTTAGGTTTCTTTGGTGGGAGATTTGTTCATAATTTGTCGGAAGAACCACAGTGTTATTGACAGCTTGTCGTCGACGTTTCAGATCCACAACAGGATCCATCATCAGGACAAAAAAGCCTGAGGAGAAATAAGAGAGGAGCCTTTAATAAATAGTGATGAGGAAATCTAAGTCTGCTGCTCTTCTCTTTATTTTTACCCGGAGCTTTTCAAGTTCATGAACTTCATCCAGAATCTCCCTTCCGTGCAGGGACGTAATCTGTTCATTTATGTTTCTGTGGTGAGAGATTTGTTCAGAATTTGTCGAAAGAACCATAGTGCTATTGACAGCTTGTCGTCGACGTTTCAGATCCACAACATGATCCATCTTCACTAATAATAATCACTAATAATTAAAATGAATTTCGCATTTGTTATTTAGTTACATGTATTGAGGTTGTAATTATTTCCAAACATCTCAAAATAATTAATAATAATAATAATAATTTAAATAAAATGGTAAAAAAATTGTAGCCACTAATAATAAAAAATACACTAATAATAAAAAATAATAGATTAAGTAAAAGGTAAAAAGTTTGTAACCATTAATAATACAAATTTAAAGTAAAATGATAATAAGTTTATAATCGTTAATAATAAGAATTTAATAAAAAAATAAATAAAATAGTAAAAAACCTTTGAGTTAATAATTTGTTTTTTACATCAATAAAATTTAAATTAAATAGATTCCATATTTTGAAGTCCTAAGTAGCTATTTGTTATTTTAAGTTTTGAGCTGGGAAGTAGTTGTTATTTTAATTAAAACGGATTCCATATTTGTTATTCAGTTACATGTAATGAGGTTGTAATTATTTTTAAATATCTCAAAATAAGTAATGATAATAATAATAATTTAAGTAAAATATAAAAAGTTTGTAATTAATAATAATAATAATAAAAAAATAATTAATTAAAAAATAAAAAATTTGTAACCATTAACAATACACATTTAAAATACACATTTAAGGTAAAATGATAATAAGTTTATAATCACTAATAATAAAAATTTAAATAAAATAGTTAAAAAAGTTGAGTTAATAATTTGTCTTTTACATCAATAAAAATATTACGTTTTGAGTTCCCAATTAATTTTAAGCTTTGAGCTCCGAAGTAGCTATTTGTTATTTTAATTAAAATGGATTCCATATTTTGAACTTCGAAGTAGCTATTTGTTATTATGGACTTTAATGTGACCATTTGTTGTTTTGAGCTCCAAGATAATCCTTCGATATTTATAACTTCCGGGTCCCATTCGCATTTGACGTTTCAATATTTGAATTACCATTTGTCATTTTGGTTTTGAATTAACATGTGTTATTATGAGTTTTGGAATTGTCATTCTTTCTTTTAATTTTTCATTTTGCTATTAATTATTTTAGTTTCATGTTTTTTTTTTTTTTTTTTAATTAAAATTGAATATTATATTAATATGTAGAATTTTCTATTGTTGTGATGGGCGTGTTATATACTTTGTGGTTGTGAAGAAAAGTTGTTATTTCAATAAATGCTAAGAAATAGTAAAGGATAAATGTTGAGCAATAGTATAGAATAAATGTTGATCATAAATAATTAATTGTTGATAGTTTCCAATAATTGACTAATTAATTGTTGGTAGTTTCCATTATGTAAAATTAGAAAAGCATAAATGGTTTATGGTTTTTTATGTCTATTTATTTAATGTTTGGGTTAGAGGTTGTGAGAAAGGTTTTAACATGTTGTTATGCTGTAGAAAATTCTCCAAAACCTTTATGCTACCAAACATCCTTCCTAAAGAATATAGAATTTGTAATATATTGTAACCATTTGTCAATTTCTAGTAATACATTAAGTGTTCTTTGGAGTGCGGGTTTTTTCTCTTGGAAAGGTTTTACGCGGGAAATTATTTTACTTAATGGGTGTACTTTTCTATTTTGTTTATCAATGCAACTATGTTTAATTTTTTTCTGCACATTCTTTTCTCATTGATTAGTGAAAAAATTATATTTTCCACCTTTTCTTCCCTTTGTTTGGAATCAAGGATTGATCACTTTGGACTAAGGCATTAGGGACAATTTTTTCAAATCTAATACTAGTTTGAGTGGGTGTTTATGGAAAAGTAAATATTGTTCTATGGAAATGGTGAGCATGTCTAGATTAGAAATGGGAAGTTTAATGACATTAACTTTGAGCTATGGAAGCTCAAGATGAAGGATTTTCTCATATATTGAGATCTACAGGATACCTTATTTAGAACCAAACCCACTGGTATGAAGGATAAAGCGTGGGTAGAGTTAGAGAGAAAGATGAGAAGACTTGTCAAGTTCTATTTTTTAATTTCAATGTTATTGAATGTTTCTAAAGGAAAAAATATAACAACTATATGGAACATTTTTCTGGATTTGTATGAGATTAAATCCATTGTTAATAAACTTTTTCCGCAAGAAAACATGTTCACCTTGAGAATGGGTGATGGTGATTCTATAGCCAAGCATCTGAGTGCATTTAATACTATTGGGCCCAAATGATGTTACATGTATGAGGAGGATCGTTGTATGAATATTTTTTGTTATATGCTAAATTTTTTGGACAACATTTTAAGGGTCATTAGGAACACTATAAATACAATGGTTCTTGATGAGTTTATGGATAGTTTAATATCAAAGGAGGTTAGGTGGAAATATTTTGAATCAACTAATGAGTGATTGTTTTTTCATGGAAGGTTGAAAGGAAAAGGAAATACGAGGTTAAAGGGAAAATACAAATCCCATGGGAGAGTCAATAAATAAGTCTCCAAGAAAGTATAAGCCAAAATGTTGGCAATATGGGAAGCTTGAGCATTTTGAAAGAGACTAGAAGGAAGAGAAAAACAAGAATAAGAAGGAAAAGACTGATTCTTGTCATACTTATGAAAAAATATTCACAAGACGATGGTGGAGACACCTTTTCTGTAGCTCTAGTAACTCATGTAGGCTAGAGTGAGTGGTTGATAGTCTTTGGAGCTTCCTGTAGTTTTTGAAAGATGGGGTATAGAAAATTCCTATGAATCTACATGAGTGTAACTTTTGTGTCATGTTTACGAAATTTCTTTGTTTCATAGTGTCCAAGTATGGCGTCATGGTTGATCCCTTTAAGGTGGAATTGATAGTTCAATTTCCTCCTAGTGTAATATTTTTGAATTCTAAAGTCTGTAAGGAAAGGATCATTTTTTGCATCGATTAATAGCTAATTATTTTGGCATCAAAAAAGGATTCGTGTGTCTTTTGAATAATGTATTTCATTTTATATGGTATGATTATGTTCAATGATCATTTGATGTCTTTAAAAAGGGCTGAATGTTTTCCTGATTATTGAGTCCACTAGATTATAGATAGTGCTTTATTTTATATATGGTGACATACGAATCAACCATTGACATGAATTTGGCTTAGGAGGATTAATTGCATAAACAACAAGTGGTATACAATTTAAATAAGTTCATTGTTGGGCCTAAGTTATGATACTCTTATGTTGAAATATTGGCCTTGGAAACAATACATGCTATCGAAAGACTTTGATGTTATATCCTTCTTCAACACATGATGGTGATTGCAAATGTAAATCCCATGTAGCATATATTCTCTTGAGGAATAATTAGAGGTAAATATTCCAATTGGATAGTAATATTGAAATAAATTGATTTAGAGTATGTACCTATGACAAATCAAAGAAATATATCTTTTTCATATAGATGATGCCAGAGTTACCAAGAGACTATTAGGATAAATTTTAAATTGAGCCATCACTTAATGAAAATTTACTCGTCATTTCCACTTTTGATTATTGGTATAAAAATATCATGTTATATCTACAATTTTAACAATGCCCTTCTCACCTCTCTCATAGTGACTAATGGAAAATTCGACATCACATGAAGAGATACCTAATTATTGGTGACACTTTCTATCATGAATGGGATGAAAGTGGGTTACATTGATGTTTGAATCTTGAATAGGTAGAGAATTTTATTAATGAATCACAATGGTAGATGTGGTAGTCAACTATTTGGGTTGGCCATTAATCAAAATATTTTGCATGCAAGATTGTTTTCCCTCTATTTTTAAGGATCTTGTTGCAGTAGACTTTTCAAGTGTACATAAAAAATATGCATGCACATTCTGATCCTTTATTCCCTATTGGGGGTTGATATATGACATTCCATCCAATTTTGATGAAATCTTGCAAGTATATTATTGTGGTGGGTGGACTATTTGGCTAAGTGGGATGAAGCTATGCATACATTTACAAATGACGATGAAATAATTTATCTATTCATATTCAATCATCTCATCTTTAGGTTTGGAGTTCTTAGATAATTTTTCACTGAACATGCCTCTCATTTTTTAATAAAATGATGACGAAGCTAGAAACGAAGTTGGGGTTCAAGAAAGCACACTCATCCCCTTACTATCCTCACTTGAATGGACAAGTACAATTCATTAGTAAGGATTTGAAAAATATTTACCAAAGGATAATTAACAAGAGTAAAACTAATTGGCACTTAATAATGTTTTTCTTATCTCTATGGGCATACTAAACTCCAGTCAAGACTACACTAGATTAAACTCCATTTCATATTTTCGATGTACGCGAGGATATATTACGAATTGAATATGAAATTCCCTCATTGAAATTAGTTTTTGTGTTATTTCATGACTCAACTTCTAAGGAAGAGCACCTTGTTTACCTAGAATGGGTTTATGAACACTGTAGAGGTGATGATACTATGAGTGAGGCTAAAACAAACCATGTTAAGGATAAATATGACACGTATATCCATCCCCATGTTTTCTCTAAAGGAGTCCTAGTGTTGGATTATCACCAAGATAAATATTCATTGCAGTCGAGAAAGTTTAATCCTATGTGGAACAATCCCTATATTGTTATGCATGTTCTTAGTAAGGAATATTATGAGTTGGAATATTGTGATGGGAATGTTTTGATTGAGCCTCATAAGAAGATATATTTCAATAAGTATTATTCCCATACAATGATTTTATGGAAATACCCTTGTACATGTTGAATATAAGTAGCATTTTTTATTTATTTTTATTCTTTTATCCCTTCTTATCATGCATTTAACTTGGTTGGAAAATCTCATTTGACTCTCCTATGTATATGGTATTTTTGGATGGTTCTATTTTCCACACTCAAATTGTTTCTTCTATAGGTTGGATTATGTATTCTGTCATAAGTAATCTTGTGAACTAAGGAGAGTTTTATATTACTCCTATGACAAGTAACCGAAAGAAAGTAGAGGTGAAAAATACAATTCCTAAGCTAAGAAATGAGATATGAATTCATAGAAAACAAGAAAAAAATAGTTTCAAATGATAAATAGAAGACAAATGATAGAAATATCAAACCATGATAGAACTATTTCTTAGGGAAAACCTTTCTAGGATAAAAACCCCACTCTCTAAAGAACACTCAATGTATTTTTCAACAACTAAATAGTTACAATACATTACTGTGTCTCTATGCTCTCAATAAGAGTTTTAAGCAGTAGAGTAAGGATTTTGGAGAATATTTTCCACAAAAGAGTAAGTTAAAACTCACATGTGTTTTCCTCCAACCCTGGCACTCAATAAATATGTATAAAATGTTAATGTTTTATGCTGATATTATAGTTCTTTGCATTTCATAAGATAAGAGCATAATATGAACAAGATCACTGAGAAATACACATCCACAATAGACACATCATTTATCCT
>JZKD02S1296958.1:115532-154259 GCA_000966675.3 Picea glauca | reverse complement strand
GGATTTAACCTAATAATAAAAATAATAATAATGACATGATTAATCCACAATGGGGATTTAATCCAATAACAAAATAATAAGAATGCTCTTCGCAGTTACATTATTTCAACATAAAAAAACATAAACGATTTATGGTATTCCAATTATACATGCTATAAATCACCAACAATTAATTGGACAATTATTGTTGATTGGAATTCATTGTCTTCTAGTGATATTCATTTATTCCCTGCCACTAATTGGAATTTATTCCCTTCTATTTACTAAATATGTATTCCCTACTACTGCTAAACAATAATTACTTATTATACTATAGGATTGCAAGGTTTATGATGCTCATCTTCCAACATTCTCCCACTTATCATATACACTACAAAATTATAAGGTAGAATGCATCAAACTATGAACAAATTGCTAGGAGCCTTAAGGTCCACAAACTCAAAGAATCGCTTGAATTTACCTGTGTTGATTGGTTTCATCAATGCATTTACAACATTCTACAAAGTTTCAACTTTATCTAGTATCATATTTCTATCATCTACCATGTCCCTAATGAAATGGTACTAGATATTTATATTCTTTTCCTTCACATGAAAGGTCAAGTTATTAGTCAAGAAAGTGTCATTGTTACTATCACATTGAACTATAATAGCTTTTATACTTTTCTCTACTTATGAACATCGATTCATAAGCCAAATAGATTCCTTATAGACATGGGTAGCTTCCATATATATTTCCTTTATAGTGGAAAACATGTAGACAACTTGTTTCATTTTCATCCCACTTACTGCTCCATCGAATAATTGAAACATATATCCTCTTGTACATATCCTTCTATCTAAAACTCCCACTCAATCAAAATCCATGTAACCTTATATGTCCACTAAGTGTGGGTCTCTTTAAACATCACTATGATATACAATGGAATATTCAAAAGTACCTCACAAATACCTAAGACCCATTTCATTGAAACCTAATGTTCAGGTCCAACATCAACCATGAATCAACTCAAGACTCCCACAACTTGGAAAATATATTCTAGTATATACCATAGAATATATCAAACAACTAACTAAACTAGCATAAGGGGTAGAATTCATATCCGATGTGTCCACAGGTGTCGCGAGAAATTTCTCAACTGAATTATTCTAAGCTACCATAGAAATTAGAACACTTAGTAGTCTACAATATTCCATGAGAAAAAATTTCAAAAAAGGTTTACATCCTTAATCTACCTCAACTAAAAGATTTTATTTTATCTATCTCTCTAGGTCACAATTCCTAAGATATATTTTTTATCTCCCATTCCCTTCATATCAAATTGCGCTAAAAGATTTGACTTCAAATAAAAAATAACATCCTTATTGTTACCAAATAATAAAGTATCATATACATTTAGAGTGATAACATGGAAATTACCACCATCATGTTTGTAATAAACATGGTCATTTGATTTGGATCTCATAAATCCCAATCCCAATACAAAATAATCAATTTTTTGGTACCGCATTCTGGGAGACTATTTCAAACCATATAAACCTTGTTTAAATTTTCAAATCAACAAATTTTTACCTTTATTAATGTACTTATTTTGATGTATCATATTGAACTCCTCCTGGAAGTCACCATGGAAAAATATTTTTTTCACATCAACCTATTCTATCTATCAAAAAAAAATAGTTTCTACAAGTAATAGGGACCTAATAAATGTTAACTTAGTAACCAGGAAAATATCTCACCAAAGTCTATCATCTCAACCTAGGAATTTCCTTTCACAACCAACATTGCCTTTTTATTTTCAACATTTCCATCTAATCTGTTCTTGTTTTTGAACAACCATTTACAACCATTTTTTTTCCATCAAGAAATGCTATCAAGTCACATGTATAATTCTAAGTGTATCTATTTCCTCATCCATGTAAAATATCCAAGACACCCTATCTTCCATATTCATTCCATATTTCATAGTTCCAGGCTCATTGGTGTTAACGAATAAAGAAAATATTAATATACAATCAGACAGACTAGAATTATACTTTCTTGGTTTCCTTATTTTATAAGTGGATATCCTTAAAGTTTAAGGTGGATTTTTTTCCACCACTTCAAAAATTTCTAAACCCTCCTCTTCATTAGGTCCATCATGAAATTCTAGTCCATTTTTTGGTTCATCATTCTAACATAATCTTCGGGGGTAGTTGAACCAATAATTTCTTCTTATCCTCTTCTAGCACACCACTATGAAATAATGATGAAGTTCTTTAAAAATAACATTCCTGATATATAAATATATTCCATCCATAGGATCACAAATATTGTACCCTTTCACACCAATGACACAACCAATGAAAATAAATTTCATGTCCTTGTTATCCAACATCAACCACTTCTCCATAGGAACATGAAAAAATGTCTCACATGTTTAAATATTGGCCAATACTGAGAGGGGGGGTGAAGTAGTATTTCTTCTTCTTGTAAAATTTTAGTCAATTATTAATTAACAAATTAATTAATCATAACAATTGATCAACAAGAATGTAGTGAATACAAAAATTTAAATACAACAATAAAAAGTACAAGTTACAATTGCATGAGAGACACTAATATTTCTTCTTCTTCTAAGCATCAAATCAAGGAGACACCAATCCCCCAAATTTAGAGAACCAACTCCCTTGTTTTAAGAGCACCAACTCCCTTGTTTTCAGAGCACCAACTCTAGGAAGAACCAAATCCCTTGTGAAACAAGTTTTAAATTGCAGAGGACTACAATGCTCTTGATATCCTCCCTACCACCCTCATTGCATAAAATGTTTAAAGTTTCTTTCTTGGGCTTTGCTCCTGCTTTTGAACCTCTAATGTAGACTACAAAGACATTTTCTTTCCACCACAGTTTCTGGTTTATATAGTATTTCAATAGGTATGAATTTGGACCATTGTGTCTTTACTAATGAAACATTGCACCTCCTCATTTAATCAACATTAATGGTGACATTTATTTTTTATTAATATTTTATTTTAATTTTAAAAGACTTCAAAACCCTTATAATTAGTTTTATAATTTTATTCATTCACAAATTATTTTCTTGTTTCTGGATTCAAATTCTAAAGATAGGTGCTTCCTTCAATATAGTTTCCTTGTGACCATGGGCTTGACATCACATGATTATCCACTTTAAGCATTGTTCCTTTAGCTCTTTCTCTTTCCGCTCTTATTCTTCTACATAAGACCTTATTCAAATCTTTGCGAGCTTACTTACTTATAGGCCCTTGGCACCCTTAATAAAATTATGTACCTTATCATGAGACGATTGACAGATTTAATCTCTCGCAAATATCAGACGATTGAGATTTAATCTCTCGTTGAATGAAAAATCTTGGCTTATTTAGAGGCTTAAACTAAATCAATGATCACGACTTAATATCTCATTGAATGGACATTCCACAATCATTTCGAGATTCCAGGATGTTTGTTGTTTAAAATCTTCCAACTCTCCCAAAGTTTGACCCCTCGAAGTAGTCATAAAGTGTAGGCGATTAGTTTCTACCAGTTGATAGTACCCATTACGATATCCTTCCACTGTACTCGATTGGATGGTCGAGAAAGATCCTGGAGGATATTAGATCAATGATGAACAATATTTCACAATTTTGGCTTTCATTATTTCTAATCGACTCAATTTTCTTTAAGTCCCAAGGGTTAACTCCAAATGACCACGATTAATGGCTATGATTTAATATTTGTGAAATCGACGAATGTGACTTAATCTCCCTTTTCACCATGTTTCCCATTGATACAATGGTCTAGAAATATCACAAAGGATATTAGATCAATGGTCTTCGAGGTTTCGGTACTGTGAGACTTCGAGATATTACAACTCTAACGTTTTTCAACTCCCCAGAGTTATACCTGCCGAAGTGCTTACACTATCCTTCCACTACATGATCTAATGACTCACATTACTCCTAAATTTTTTCCTCAATCTAATGGTTTGTGGGATTTTGAGGCTTCCACACTTCATATCTTCATTCCTTTTACTTATATTCAATAGTCACCGAAGTGGTGAAATCGCCAAAATCTGATTGGCTGCGATATGCAGTTGAGGATTATCACTCTCGATCTGACAGTTGGGACCTATTTCTTCCAACGTATGGATCCACCTCAATCTGGCGGTCTGGAATTAATCTTTCTATAGATCACCAGTTTCTATGGATTTACACCATGGTTTTGGATATCTCTCCAAGTTATCATGCTACCCCTTTCATCTTTGAAAATGTGGTTGGGAATAAGTCATTGTATTTATGTAGTAATTCAGTTATATTTTCCATTGTCTCACTATCCCATTATTATCCAATGTTGTCTATCTTGGGTTTCTCTTCAGTCCCAATATTCACTTTCTTAATCCTCATTGGTGAAGTAATTTCTTATGATTCTAACTAAGGTCCTTCTAACCCTCTTTAGCCTTCCCCTTCTATTATATGTATGTCACATAGGTTTTCTTCTACTTCTTCATCCTCTGCAACCTAATAGCAGTAAACTAATTGTTCAAGTGTTTATTTTATGTAGTATTTGCCTATTTCCACTGTATCTACCCCATATTCTTCAAATATATTCCTTTTCATCCTCTGTATTTCCAAATCCACCCATGGATTCTCACTTTCAAATGCAAAGGTATTAATAAATTTTTGATGCACTGTGCCCCGACTCACAATTTCTCTACACAGTTCCTACTCCTTGTACCAATTGCTAGGTATTTCTTCCAATGTATGAAAAACTTAATGCATCCATTCCCCTGGTGGTACCAGTATCCAGTTAGTGACACAATCATTTATATTATGTCTTTTGTTCCCTCTTCCATCATAGTTATGTAAAGGTTTATCATGTTGAGTCCTACCAAATCTTATGTGCATCAGTCCCTTACATTGATACCATTCCTGGATTACCTCCTTATTCACACCCCACCATCGTGTAGTTGTGTCCCTTAGTTCTATATCCAACACTAGTAATATATGACTATCAAAAACCTCTGATTCACACTTTGTCAGGAAGTTTTCTAAATTTTCCTCTTCAGTAAATGTGAGAAACTTTCTTACTTATATCCCAACCCATCTTACTACGTGTGTAACTTTGGCGCATCTCCTAGTAGAGACTTCATGGAATCTTTTTTGTCATTTTTCTACTCTAGTATCTAAATCTAATATAACATAATTGATACTCCTCCAACTGAGCACCCCATATGAAGTTGGATTCAAAAAGTCTTCCTCTCATGCAATAGTCCTATACAATTCGTTGAAATCATCCTCTAGAATACTTTCAGGAACATGTTTTACATACATTTTTCAATATGAGGGATCTAAAGGTGATACTACCCTAAAGTTCCCAACTTAAAATATCATCTTTCTAGTATTGAAGTTAATTATGGCCTAATTGTCAAAGGCCCAATCAATTCCCAATAGTGATGGAAATGGTATAGACTCATCCACCATATCCATTACTTCAAAATCTATTGTAGTGTGCACACCATCTAAATCTATTGTTGGATTCTTCAATATACCTATGGGAATCATTCTTTGATGGTTTTCTAACCTCAATTGGATATTGGAATACCCTAGTGTAGGTTCTCCCATTGCTTCCCAAGTCTTCTTTGGAAAAATGTTGACATATAATCCTATGTCTAGGATAATATTTCCCATATTAAAGTCTCTTGTAGTTGCATTCAATATAAATTCTCTACTATTTCGTTTCTTTCTATAGACTTGATTAATATTCTCAGGTTTTTTTCCTACCCCTTCTTCTATGCTATATTTCTCAAGCCTATTTTTAAACAAATCCATGGAATTCTTATCATTAAGTAATTTAAAGCAGGATTCCAGGAAATTATTTAAGTTACTTACTTTCTTTTTTTCTCTCCTTTGTAACTATGATCCAAAGAATGGGGCATACAAAAATAGGATTATCAAAACCCTACATGGTGTTTGATGTGGATGCTTCATTCTCCTTTAGGAATTCCTTCTTTTCTTCCTTGAAATTTGTCTTCTCGTTCTTTGCATTAAACAACTATTGTGGCTCAGTGTTCTTTTGAATCTAACACTGAGATCCCTTCTTCTAATCATGTGCATCTAATCTTGTCTTCACTCCTCCTCTAGTCACTATATTGATGTTCCTCCCAGGATCCCTTATTTCTACAATAATCCACTGAACATTTTGGTTATTTAGATTTCTCTTCTCCTAGATCGTTGTCATTAACTTCAAGCACTCTTCTGTCATGTAATCTTCTGCATGAAATTACATACATGTTGTTGCTGGTTGAGGACAATATATGGAATAGTGTCCTTGTTGTTGATAGTTATGTTAGATAATAGGAACTCTTACTCTTCCCATTCCTCCTCTTCCTCTGCCTATGAATCCTCATATGTTACCCTGTGGATCCATTTTTTGTTGATGATAATGTTGTGTCTAATTATACTGCGGGGGTTGATGAAACTATGGCACTACTTGAAATTATTGTGAATTGACAAAATGAGGTGAATTCTATGCTTCCATCAACTCAACCTTCATTCTGTATGCATATGAGGTTCTTTCCTTCATTAACTCTAGAATTCTACAATTTTTGTCTTCATGGCCCACTGGTTTACAAAAGTTATAGAAAGTACTCTTTAGTTATGTCTTGTACTTATGTATCATAGGGTAGTGATAAGGATCATGACCATGTGTCTTGCATATTCCACAACAAGTCCCTCCCATAGGAAATGTCGGACACTCATTCTTGTGATGTCCCTATGATTTGCACATAGTACACCATATTGCTTCTCTTTTCTCCCTGCTCTTATTTTGGTTTAATTTGACAATCAAGTTGTTCATGTCTTCATTTAGGTATTCCTTCATCTCTTCTATAGCTGGATCTATTTGCTTATACTAATTCTCCTATAAATGAATTGCTTCTTGTAGTGCCTCTTCCTGGTTTTGAATTTTTTGTTGTCTCAATGGATATTTGAAATGTGGTAAAATATAATTTATAAATAATTGTCTATGTTTCATGTCATAAATGGGATACTTCAGTTTACCTTTCAATGTCTTGAACTTCTGATCAATGTCCCATACAAATTCTCCTAGTTTTTGTCTAAACTCAATCATCTCATTCATAAATAGATCCTCTAAATTTGGCCTCTAAAACTCCCTGATCAGTTCCTTCTTGATCTCTTCCACTGTTCCTGGTGTTGTCATCCTTATACACACTTGCAAAAGTGAGCTAAGTCCTACTCACTTAGTGTGTCCTCAGAGGCACAATGCCTAGGTTCAAAGTCCATGCTGTCACTTTGAATTGAACCTCTTCCGTCTAGGCTAACTCCTGGGGAATCCAAGGGGGGTAGACCCTAGTTACTAGATGAGATTAAGAGTTTTAATGTTCTAGGAGTTTTTTTTAATTGGTTAAAAGGTCAAGGAGAATCTAGCCTAAGATGTCAATCAACAAATGCAAGATGCAACTATCTAAGTATGAGAGTCAGACCTTTTCCTAGGGCAACGAAGACTAGTGCCTAAGATTGGGAAATGGGGTCAACTAAGTTAGGGAGATGTTCGTTACAAGATCAGTTAAAAAGTATTACAAAGACAGATATAATTAGATACAAAAGAATATATCAACTATACATATTTAGACTAGATATAAGATATACAATATACTCACAAGTTTGCTCGCATGTGCAGGAATTAAAGATGCATAAGATAAAGAACTCAACACATGAAGCCAAGCATGCTCACAATAGATGGAGTTCTATTGGACTGTTTTTCAATGGACAAGAGACACAAAGCACTCAAGACCTAGTCAAGAGAGTGCCTCCAAGTGGATGCACACTTCTTGAAGGATCGCACCACATGTACAGGAACAGAATAAAGATGAAAGCTTTGAAAGTAAAGTGCTCTAGATGAAGAGATATAACCACTTAAGAGATAATTCTACAACACATAAGTTAACTTGCATATGAATGTAGATTGAAATGCAGTGAGACCAATGAGCTTGCAAGTGTGTAACTATATTGTTGATGTTGTAGTTTGAAGATTAAATTAAGTGATTAAGTGTGAGATTAATTTTATCCCTATCTAGATGTCAACCCAAAACTCTCCTCCCCCTATTACCAAGTGGTTTTCGGATTCTCAAGAAGTGAGGCAACGAGGCCTACCCTAGCTTCACAGTCAACCCTAAGGCCGAGTACTCCAGAAAATTTTTGTGGCTTTCCTCAAAACCCCAGTTTTTAAGTGGTGAAGATGGTGAGTTAAGCTGTCCTATTAAGTCTAATTAATGAATTTTAAATCTTTGATTTAAATATTGTGAAGTGTGATTGAGTGCTTGTAGCTTTCTCAACAAAGTTGCCAAAGTACTGAAAATTGAAGGATGTGAAGGTTGAAGCCTTTAGACAATGGATTGCATGTTAAATTTTAGTTTTTGGAAAAGGCCTTGGGGACCCAAACCAGAATTAACGAGAGTTCTTAGTTATTATATTGCAAATGTGAAGTGTGAGAACTGAAAGTAACTTGCGGAATTGTAAAAGGTTGATTAATTGAGCCTTTATGAAACTAGTGTTAGCATGCACATATGTAATATAAAGATTAGATAAACTGAACTTGCATGCAACAGAAAATAATGATCCAATCTAAGCCACCACGGGCTCTAAGCTAGCATGTGTTATGAGATCTACTCTAGATTATTTTACGTTAAGCATGCATGTAGAAATCACGACTAATCTAGCTAAGCTTGCAACGTAAAGACTGAAAGGAAAGCAAGTCGCTTGGGTACAACTCCTTCGGGCTTGTGTTTACAGTATTTTAGAGTAGATCAGGAAGAAGAAAACGTTACCCAGTGAGAGGAGTTGTTTGGAGGGTGTGTTGTGCATGTGATTTGGGCAGCATGCCCTCTTGTCCTAGTAAGAACCTGCAAAAATCAACAAGCTATTACTTTCTGATTTGACCTGCAACACACTCAGAAAATGTTATGAAATCTTTGTTTTTAGGCAAATATTTCGTGCATACAAGAACTAGAAAATTAAATGATTTTAGGTGACCTATCCAAACATGTTAGCTACCGAAATGAAGAATGAGAGAAGGTGAACAATATCAGAAAATAACTTGGAGTGTATGTGATAAGTAAAGGTAAATCCGTGCTTGGACTTATCCCAATATCCTCTCCTTGAAGTGTCCTACAAAGCTTAAACAGAATGTGAGAGAAAGATAAATAATGATGGCATATATGTATAATCAAAACTAATTTTAATCATTAGTACATTCAAATCAAGTAAGTTAGCAATTATACAATCACTAAACTTAGTTAAGTAAAATACTTTACGCAACAATTTACCTATAATCACATAAATATTTAAAACAAAATGATTTCACCTCATATGCATACAAAGAGCCTAGACAAATCTTGAGATCCGTGTATCCTCCAAAGCATTTCCTTGATTATCCAAATGGAATAAGTTGTAGCAACTAATTGCTACAAGTTATTCAATAGCCACATCAATGAAGATAAGTGACAATAATGATGAGAAAGGAAGAGAATAATATGGTGAGAAAAGAGTATCATAACAGTACCATAATGAAAGGTGAAGAAAGATTGAGTGACGGGTCTCTTAAATAGCTTGACAAGTTAAGGAGACCCCTCTTGGATCTTCAAAACTTGTCAAATATCCAAGGGACAAGACAACTCAAAGAGGAAAGCAACCAATGAGAGAAGAAGATTTTAGGGTGGAGGAAATGGAAGAAGATGAAATAGATGGGTGAGAAAGCAAGGAAGGAGGACCAAATTTGGGAAGTGAGGTGAGGTGGCCACCAAACAAAGGCATATTGGGTAAGGAAGAAAGCCCACACATAGCTCAAATGGTAGCTGCTTGTTTTGATTGATATGTTTCCCTTTTCAAATGAGATTTATCCATTTCTTAAAGGTGAAGCGTGAGTTCCCAAAGAGGAAAGCATGGGGCAAAGAGGAAACCATGAGAGTTGAGGGAGGAAAAATGTGAGTGTATGAGTTGGAAAGAGTTGGAGTGTGTTGGCACACTCCTTAAAGGCACTCGATTGGTGGAGGAGAGGCCCACACGTCTAATCAAGGAAATAAACTAAAAGCTATGTGGGAAAAGGGGCGCATGTCCATAATGGAATGCGTGGGTTATGTGAGGGAAACATGAGGGATAGGTGATGGAGTGTGGAAAGAGGCCCATGCTTCAAATTAAAAGGAAACTCAATGTTTTATGTGGGAGAGGAAGGGCGTACCTCATGAGGAGGGGCCCTCAACCAAATAAATTAAAAAGTCATCAAGTAATGCGTGGAGAGGGGGGGACGTGAGGTTTGAGAGAGTGTGGGGTTGGAGTGTGGAGTCCACACTCTAAGTGTGATGTGGAGGAGTGAAGAATATGGTAAGGAAAGTAAGGACCGACTCTTAAATTAAAAGTGAGTTTCAAAACATAAGTGTATGAGGGTTGTACCTTTTTTTAAGAGGGGGCGTATCACCCACATGGAGATAAAATTAAAGGTAAATAAAAGTTAAAAGAGGGTTTAAGGGGAAGGTAAAGGGTAGGAATAGGTTAGGGTAGTCTTTCTCATCATTATTTTCCACTTACTTCACTCAATTTGGACCATTATTACAAAAATTACATTTTCCCATGTTCTGGGTTTGGCAATTAAAACCACCATTTTCTTAAAAAACTCCTAAGCGGACAAAAAACCTAGCAAAACTTGTCCGACTGAGTTTAAAATTGGTCCATGTGTTTAGGGGGTCTCACTATATTTATTTTGAGTACAAATACCCCTATTACAAATCCCAGGACCTAAGTTTTACATTAAATACCCAGAATTAATTAATTAATTAATTAATTTAGAACCTTAAAAAAAACCTAGCTAGACTTGACGGAATTCAACGAAATTTTGCGTGTTGTCTTACATGGTCATTTACAATATTCCTAAACACTATATACTTAGGAATGACTTCATTAGAACACATTTCACCACTTTGGAGGATTTATTGGATGGGAGTGAAAAACTCAAGGGAGATTAACCCGGCTGGTTAGGTAACATTAACCTCCTGAGGATAAAAACACTCAGCGAAAGGAACTCTCCTAATGAAGAAACCCTAAGGAAACTGACCTAACATGATCCATGTAGACCTATTACATTATAAACCCGTGCAGGGGTGCGGTAATCCCGCTTACAAAAATTTGTGCTGGAGCAAAAAAAATGCCCTGTAGAACCAAAAAGTCTTCGACATGTTTGCATCTGTTGATGCATATCTTCATGATACGTGGAGTTGAACCCCTAGTTGAAGAGGATTTCAACATCTGGCTCCACATGGGGACGTGTGTTCGATCTTCTCACATGGGATGGAGAGCATACAAGAATCCAACATCTACAAACAGGTGCTCACCAATATCCAACATAAGCATACATATATATCGAATAAAATAAATGCTATAAACAAAATTTACATAATGAAATAACTATTGTACAACATCTATAAAAATGAAACTATGATACAAAGACACATCTAAGTACATAATCACATAATAAATGAAAAAAATGAAAATTGAAATACAAGAGGAGGGTTAGAGATACGTTACACCGTCCATGAACTGGATGGAATGAAGCCATAAGTGTCTGAAACATCTTTGTCTAGGATGACTCACAGAATATCCCTTCCCAAGTTTTATTAACTTGGAAATTTTCGTGAGAAAGAACCAACCAAGAATCATGCTCCTTCTTCCCTTCAACCAAACAATGGAATACAACAAGCCTCGTAAAATTTTGATATTTTTCTGCTCATGACTGCCGAGGTGGAAGGCCAACCAATACTCATAATGATATGACATTGATAAACTGAAGTTACCTTCCATTTTCCCATTGTTTAGTACAAAGTCCTCGTTTGGCTGAGAGGTCGAAAATGAACATGTCAAGGGAACCATTATACTATTTTCCTCAAGGTTGTCAAGGTTCTCCTCCAAAGAGATTGGTTCCACGGGAGGAGGGTGGGGACTTGAATTATCGAGATATTCAACATTTTCAAACTCAAATTCCTTTACCTCCTCAAAGTAAATGACTGACTCATCCATGTATTCATCTGGAGATTCCCTATGAACTTCCTTATCTTTTTCACTATCAAGCTCAAGTTCATGGGGGTCTGGATAGTCAACATAAGTTTTTGTAAAGTCATCTTTCATGACTTCGATTTGATCTTCTATGGCCATGAGTTGTTCATTCATGGTTTCACATTGTTCTTCATGGGAAAGCTGCGTGTTCTGAATTATTTCTTTAAACTCTTCAATAGGATTTGATGGAGCATCAACCTCTATGTCTGAACTGATCGTTTTTATATTTGGAATATTTTTCCTCCTCCATGTTTCCATAAAACTATCAACCAATTCATTGTGAATTTCATGTTGACTGCGCCCAAACAGATTCAAGAAGGCATGCAACAATTCCCGTAAGGTCTTGAATGTCTTATTGGGTGAGTGATGAAACCAATCATTCTCCCGGTCACCAAAAAGAGTAAAGACAAATAATTGCATTAGAACATCCTCATAAATAGGTGAATCACACCATTTCTCGATACACTTAGTGAAAGCCCAGATGTGAGCACCAGCATGATCATGATCATAAAAATCAGGAATGTTATCAATAACATCTTCAGATATATCATGAGGGTAACCAACAATTCTTGAAAAATCAATAGGATCAAAAAACCCATCCATTTATAACTAGACATTTAAACAAAGGCCTAAAGAAAAGGATAGGGACCCAAAATTATTAAGGATCTGACAAAAAGGGAAACATGCTAACTTCATCTGAAAACATTTTCAAGTTCAAGGATGAAGAAAAGAAGCTTTGAGTTCCTTCTTGAAGAATACTTTGTCAAATTAATTTTTTAAGTGGAGTCACCAGATGACCAAGTTTATGAAACAAACAGGAGCATCAGACAAAGTAAAAATAAGAAAGAAGGCAAAAGTTAGATTATTAAGTTGGAACAAGAATTGGATACCAGTGAGTGCTTCTTCCCCAAGAATTTCAAGAAGCTAACAAGGATTTCTCCTTAAGTTATACTTGTTATATTTGTTCAATGGAGTCGCCTCTTGGAAAGGAATCACATGAAAGCAACCAATGCAAGTTCAAAGAATTTCTAGTTCTTAAAAAAAAAAAAAATTAAGTCGTTTTGACCAAGGATAAATGACTTATTCCTGGCAAGGGTGCCAAAGATGTTTCCGTCCTTATACACACTTGCAAACGTGAGCTAATTCCTACTCACTTAGTGTGTCCTCGGAGGCATAATGCCTAGGTTCAAGGTCCACACTATCACTTTGACTTGAACCTCTTCCGTCTAAGCTAACTCCTAGGGAAGCCAAGGGGGGTAGACCCTAGTTACTAGATGAGATTAAGAGTTTTGATGTTCTAGGAGTTGGTTTTAATTGGTTAAAAGGTCAGGGGGAATCTATCCTAAGATGTCAATAAGCAAATGCACGATGCAACTATCTAAGTATGAGAGTCAGACCTTTTCCTAGGGAAACGAAGACTAGTGCCTAAGATTTGGAAATGGGGTCAACTAAGTTAGGGAGATGTGTGTTACAAGATCAGTTACAAAGTATTACAAAGTTAGATATAATTAGATACAAAATAATATATCAGCTATGCAGATTTAGACTAGATACAAGACATACAATATACTCACAAGTTTGCTCACATGTGCAGGAATTAAAGATACATAAGATAAATAACTCAACACATGAAGCCAAGCATGCTCACAACAGATAGAGTTCCGTTGGACTGCTTTTCAATGGCTAAGAGATGCAAAACACTCAAGACCCAGTCAAGAGAGTGCCTCCAGGTGGATGCACACTTCTTGAAGGATCACACCACAGGTACAGGAATAGAATAAAGATGAAATCTTTGAAAGTAAAGTGCTCCAGATGAAGAGATATAACCACTTAAGCGATAATTATACAACACATAAGTTAACTTGCATATGAATGTAGATTCAAATGCAGTGAGACCAGTGAGCTTGCAAGTGTGTAACTATATTGCTGATGTTGTAGTTTGAAGATTAAATTAAGTGATTAAGTGTGAGATTAATTTTATCCCTATCTAGATGTCAATCCAAAACTCTCCTCCCCCTATTACCAAGTGGTTGTTGGATTCTCAAGAAGTGAGGCAACGAGGCCTACCCTAGCTTCATAGGTCAACCCTAAGGCCGAGTACTCTGAAAAATTTTCGTGGCTTTCCTCAAAACCCCATTTTTTAAGTGGCGAAGATGGTGACTTAAGGTGTCCTATTAAGTCTAATTAATGAATTTTAGATCTATGAGCTAAATATTGTGAAGTGTGATTGAGTGCTTGTAGCTTTCTCAACAGAGTTTCCAAAGTACTAAAAATTGAAAGATGTGAAGGATGAAGCCTTTAGACAATGGATTGCAAGTTAAATTTTAGTTTCTGGAAAAGGCCTTGGGGACCCAAACCAGAATTAACAAGATTTCTTAGTTATTATATTGCAAATGTGAAGTGTGAGAACTGAAAGTAACTTGCAGAATTGTAAAAGGTTGATTAATTGAGCCTTTATGAAACTAGTGTTAGCATGCGCATGTGTAATATAAAGATTAGATAAACTGAACTTGGATGCAAAAGAAACAAACGATCCAATCTAAGCCACCACGGGCTCTAAGATAGCATGTGTTATGAGATCTACTCTAGATTATTTTAAGTTAAGCATGCATGTAGAAATCACGACTAATCTAGCTAAGCTTTAAACGTAAAGAATGAAAGGAAAGCAAGCCGCTTGGGAACAACTTCTTTGGGCTTGCGTTTACAGTATTTTAGAGTAGACCAGGAAGAAGAAAATGTTACCCAGTGAGAGGATTTCTTTGGAGGGTGTGTTGTGCATGTGATTTGGACAACATGCCCTATTGTCCTGGTAAGAACCTGCAAAAATCAACAAGCTATTGCTTGCTGATTTGAGCTGCAACACACTCAGAAAATGTTATGAAATCTTTGTTTTTAGGCAAAGATTTCGTGCATACAAGAACCAAAAAATTAAATGATTTTAGGTGACCTATCCAAGCATGTTATCCACCGAAATGAAAAATTATAGAAATTGAACAATATCAGAAAATAACTTGGAGTGTATGTGAGAAGTAAAGGTAAATCCGTGCTTGGACTTAGCCCAATATCCTCTCCTTGAAGTGTCATGCAAAGCTTAAACAGAATGTGAGACAAAGATAAATAATGATGGCATATATGAATAATCAAAACTAATTTTAATCATTAGTACATGCATATCAAATAAGTTAGAAATTATACAATCACTAAACTTAGTTAAGTAAAATACTTTACCCAACAATCTACCTATGATCACAAAAATATTTAAAACAAAATGATTTCACCTCATATGCATGCAAAGAGCCCAGACAAATATTGAGATCCGTGTATCCTCCAAATCATTTCCTTTATTATCCAAATGGAAGAAGTTGTAGCAACTAATTGCTACAAGTTCTTCAATAGCCACATCAATGAAGAGAAGTGACAATAATGATGAGAGAGGAAGATAATAAGATGGTGAGAAAAGAGTAGCATAACAGTACCATAATGAAAGGTGAAGAAAGAGTGAGTGAGGGGTCTCTTAAATAGCTTGAGAAGCTAAGGAGACCCCTCTTGGATCTTGAACACTTGTCAAAGATCCAAGGGACAAGACAAATCAAAGAGGAAAGCAACCAATGAGAGAAGAAGCTTGTAGGGTAGAGGAAATGGAAAAAGATGAAGTAGATGTGTGAGAAAGCAAGGAAGGAGGAGCGAATTTGGCAAGTGAGGTGAGGTGGCCACCAAACAAAGGCGTATTGGGTAAGGAAGAAAACCCATGCATATCTCAAATGGTAGTTGCTTGTTTTGATTGATATGTTTCCCTTTTCAAATGAGCTTTATTCATTTCTTAAAGGCGAAGCATGAGTTCCCAAAGAGGAAAGCGTGGGGGAAAGAGGAAATCGTGAGAGTTGAGGGAGGAAAAATGTGAGCGTATGAGTTGGGAAGAGTTTGAGTGTGATGGTACACTCCTTAAAGGCACTCTATTGGTGGAGAAGAGGCCCACGTATCTAATCAGGGAAATAAACTAAAAGCTATGTGGGAAAAGGGGCACATGGCCATAATGGAATGCGTGGGTTACATGAGGGAAGCTTGAGGGATAGGTGATGGAGTGTGGAAAGAGGCCCATGCTTCAAATTAAAAGGAAAATCAACATATTATGTGGGAGAGGAAGGGCATACCTCATGAGGAGGGGCCCTCAACCAAATAAATTAAAAAAACATCAAGTAATGTGTGGAGAGGGGGGGACGTGAGGTTTGAGAGAGCGTGGGGTTGGAGTGTGGAGTCCAAACTCTAAGTGTGATGTGGAGGAGTGAATAATATGGTAAGGAAAGGAGGGACCCACTCTTAAATTAAAAGTGAGTTTCAAAACATAAGTGTATGAGGGTCGTACCTTTTTTTAAGAGGGGGCGCATCACCCACATGGAGATTACAATTAAAGGTAAATAAAAGTTAAAAGAGGGTTGAAGGGGTAGGTAAAGGGTAGGAATAGGTTAGGATAGTCTTTCTAATCTTTATTTTCCACTTACTTCACTCAATTTGGACCATTATTACAAAAATTACATTTTCCCATGTTTTAGGTTTGGCAATTAAAACCACCATTTTCTCGAAAAACTCCTAAGCGGACAAAACACTTAGCAAAACTTGTCCGACTGAGTTGAAAATTGGTCCACGGGTTTAGGGGGTCTCATTATATTTATTTTGAGTACAAATACCCCTATTACAAATCCCGGGACCTAAGTTTTACATTAAATACCTAGAATTAATTAATTATTAATTAATTTAGAACCTTAAAAAAAACCTAGCTAGACTTGACGGAATTCAGTGAAATGTTGCGTACTATCTTACATGGTCATTTACAATATTCCTAAACACTATATACCTAGTAATGACTTCATTAGAATGCCTTTCACCACTTTGGATGATTTATTGGGTGGGAGCGAAAAACTTAAGGGAGATTAACCCGGCCGGTTAGGCCACATTAACCTCCTGAGGATAAAAAACACTCAGCGAAAGGAACTCTCCTAATGAAGAAACCCTAAGGAAAATGACCTAACATTATTCATGTAGACCTATTACATTATAAACTCGTGCAGGGGTGCGGTAATCCCGCTTACAAAAATTTGTGTTGGAGCAAAAAAAATGCCCTGTAGAACCAGAAAGTCTTCGACATGTTTGCATATGTTGATGCATATCTTCATGATACATGGAGTTGAGGAAAATCCTTTGTTTCATGGTCCAATGTTCTACATTACATGCACGCCATGCAATGAATTTTGTAGTCTCTCACAAAATCTCCCAGCTGGTTTCAATTATAATAAATTATTGGACGTCTACCTCCTATACCAAATCCTCCTTGACTTCGACCTCTGACGAATCCTCCTCATCCATTTGTTGTCACATTTTCTTCTTGGATTCTATAAGCATATGAAGTGTGCTCTCTAATTAATTCTAATGTGTAGCAATCTTTCTCATCATGTCCTATAGACTTGTGAAAATTAACGAACACATTCTTCATCATACTTTTGTACTTCTACAATAATGGACAAGAAGTTGGATGATGTCCCCATATCTTGCATATTCCACAATATCCCACTCCTCTTGCTAGTGGGTTCAGTGCTCCTGTATCCATATACTCTGAAAATGTTTGGCATTCTTCCTTATGATGGCCTTATGTATTACATGTAATACGCCAAAATGTTTCATGCTTTTCCTTTACCTTTGTTATTTTTTATGATTGAATCCTTAGCGCAACAAAATATGACTAAACCTGTGACATCCCTATGCCATATTCTAAAGGAGATTTTTCTAATTTCATCATAATTCCTAATTCTTTTCGCTATGATGTGACCTTTTGATGCATCAAAGGAAAACAAATTTGTGACAATAGACCTGCAATAAACCATTCTCTATGTTGTTAGTCAGGAATATGAAATGTTAACCTACCCATCACATATTTAAATCTCTGATCACAATCCAAAACTATCTCATTATGTACTTTCTTAATTTCTTTCATCTCTATGATATACTGTGACTCGGATTTCAGCTTCTAGAATTCCTTTAAAAACACTTTTCCAATCTTTGTCAATGTCCTTGATTGTCCTACCAGTGTAGTAGTATGATACTTCATGTACCATAGTAGTGTGCAACCTCTGAACATCGTGGCTAACTGTGTAATATTCATTTCCTGATCCTGGACATTCTTCACATTGCATATCGTATCGCATACTAATGCAGGAGCATCATGCTTCCAAAAACTTGTGCATTTCATATAGACCTAGGCATTCTTCATTATCCTCGGGAATTGATTCCCTAAAAGACTTTGATTGTAAAGTTTATGTAATTTCCTAAGTTGCTAGACAATTCTAGAATGTGTCAGTGGATTATATTAATTAATTGTAATCAAATTTTCTTTGCAATAGATATCGAGAGAATTATTAGTATGTTGGGAGGTTTTAGTTTGAGTAGATATCATATGTATGGAGAATCCTAAATTTTAGTCTTCATAGAAGATATTGTGGATATGAGAGGATCCTTTGGGAGTTTTTGAGTAAATAGTGGATCTGACCCATAATTTGTTTTAGGATTATTTTGTATAAAATTGTAATCCTTAGAGGCATTCGGGGTTGGTTAGGAAAATAGAAAGTCAGACCAAGGGAGGATGGCCAAGTAAAGGTATATTAGGTGGGGAGAGATAGAATACCTATTGTATTAGATATAGGAAGCCTTCAATTCATTATGTAAGCTATGTGTACAGTGTGTATATTCGAGTCATAGAAATAATATGTTTCAAGTATTAAAGAGGAAGTCTCTATTTCATTGAATGAATATCTTTGTCATAGGATTATCAGGAATATATCTGTTAAAAGGTCTCTGTCTATCTGAGGAATTGTGTGTTGTAGGTCTAATAATAATCGAGTCTTTAAAGGTTGTCATTGAGGTGATCATCATTCACTATAAAGGATTGATGATCTTAACCAGTTGTAGGTGTAAAAGGTCGAGGAAGAAGAAACCCATGGAATGAATGAATAACATCATTGATATGATCATCGATCATTGTGAAGGATAGATGATCCTATCCATTTACAAGTAAATGATTATTAATATTCTGGAGGAGCTACACGTGTCATCCAATAAAAAACATAGTTAATATGTCACCGCCAATTCAGGAATGTTCGTTATCGTTGGATTCTAAACTAGATTTAATGCAGGCCGTCAGATTTTCATTAAGGATACACCAATATAAAATAGTTGTTTCCCACTACTTGATTAAGTCCCGTATGTTGTATTATATTTGAGGACAAGGAGAGAAACTGAAATTAAGTCTATAATGTGGATTTTCTAAAGGGCCTAGGTAAATGAGCCTGGTATACATGTGACTCTTATAAAAAAAGAATGCTTGGACAACCTTGTGTGAAGGCTTATAGAGAAGACAAAAATCAAAGAGTTGATTATACTGTTGGTATTGACCTTTAAGGTCATCAATTTGGTATCAGAGAAAGTTAATTTACTCGTTTAAGGATGGGAAGATTTTGTTAATTCTTTGTTGAAAAGTTTAATTGAAGGCTACAAGTACGTGGATTGATACAGAGGATTCAAATGAAATTGGTACAGAGACATGGTACAAAGACAGACTCTTACTTTGAGAAGAAATCAGACATGGATATGCAAAAAAATATTGCAGTAAGAGATATTGTACAAAGGAATACACAAGGGAGATCGCATTTGCGAATATAATACAACATACATACAAAGCAAAAGTGATGCAAAGGATTGAAGAGAAAAGAATGGGAAATCAAGATTATATATATATATATATATATATATATTGAAGATTGATATGATGTAGTTTTAATTCTAACTCTAGTTTGATACTGTTTGCAGTTTTAAGAAGAATAAAGAAGATTGGTAGCAACCATGACAACTGGGTGAAGTTGTGATAGAGAACCAATTGTGTTCTTGTATGAGGAAGAGCATGTGAGGTCTTAGAGGAAGCAGTGGCAAAGAACCTTGATAGATCCAACATATATTGGAATAAGGATAACAAGTGAGTATTCTCAAAGGAAAGTGGAAACTACAGAGCCTAGAGGAGAAAACAATTCTTAAGAGGTTATAGGGGAGAGAACCATAGGTAACAAGAGGTCAATATCAAAGGATATATCTTGATGAGGTATGGCACAACATGTATGAATACTTTCTGAAAGAGGAGGCTTGAATGTAGTCCACAGGTGAACAAGTTGAATTTCACAAAGGAAATGGAGACAATGACTACTATGAGTCATTGCAGAGGTTCACATGAGTCAAGAAGATATTGATAGATACATGGATGTGTTAAAGTTCCAACTCAGTTACATGGAAATACTACTACAAAGCAAGGTGAAAGAGAACCAAATACAAGGATGTAGTATGAAGAAGAAAGTGAAATGGCCATTCATTCTATTATTTGAAGAGAATATAAGGAAAGGATTGGAGGAATTGAAGAATTGGTTAAATGCTTTGATGTAGAAGGATAAAATTAGAGGAGATGAGTTTAAATTAAGTCCATTGAAAGAAGGATGAGTTCACTATTGTGAACCACAATAGGGAGAGATCCTTGGAGAGGATGATGTTGAGAGGAGACCTATTGAGAGTCTCACATATTGGTTGGGGGATGATGAGAATGAGATACTTGTAGGAAGTCTCATGATATCTTTGGAGAGTTTATATCAACATATGAACATGCTGATAGAGGAATCAAATGACGATGAAGAGCCTTATGTTTTTAATATTGACAATTTATGTGCATTTGTAGGTTTAGTAAGTATTGAACCATTTTAAGTTGTGAACATTAAGAAGGAAGAAGAAGAAATGTATAAAAACATTTCAAGAAGACAAGATCAAAATTACATTATGATGGGGGATGAGGCAAGAGTGTCTCATAAAGACAACCAAGAAGGAGAAATACATACACATTTTGCTAATGATATTGTTGATAAACAGACAAAATAAATTATTTTTGCAGATAACACAGAAGACATGGCTTATGAAAATAGCCAAAGGGAAGTTGAAGAGAAGAATTCTGATGAAATTCTTTCAAATTGGGATAAGGAGGTATATATACTAGAAATACTTTTCATAGAACCTGCATCATAAAAGGAAAATAGAGCCAGAGAGGAAACATGTTCAGAAGTTCCTAGAAGTGAAGGGGAGGTGATTATTGCATTTATTGAGGTAAAAGTAAATTTTAATTTTCAATTTAAATTGGAAATTGCGGGCATATAAGAGGAAAATGAACATGAGTTGGAAGTAGCCTCAAGACTATTTCCTAAAGGTGAAAGTAGATCTTAAGTTCAACATTCAAAGTTTGTGAATTTTGAGGATGAGCTAAGATTTATGGAAGAATGGATGACTAAGGATGCAAAACATGAATACTATAGAAGGTTTGAAGACTCGGTTCAAACTAATTTTAAAGAGAATATGGATATGTCAATAAATATTGGCATAATTGAAGACAATAAGTAGTAGCAATGGACAAAAACAATAACAAAATTTAACCAAGGGAATGACAACAAGTTTTCAACAATGGGATTTACCAACCATGGGATAGACTGGACATTGAGATTAACAAAATGAGGATGTTGATGGTGAAGATGTATCATAGAATAAATTTAGGGGAAATGACTATATACATCAGTAGATAAAGTGGGGAATTGCAAAAGAAAAGCTAGTGGGGCATTGCGGATTGCAAAAGCAAAGCTAGTAGGGCATTGTAGATTCGAAAAGAAAAGCTAGTGGGGAATTTCCACATAAGATATGGAGCCCAGGATTGTTGCAATAAAAAAAAACAAGGAAGTGGGACAACGATGAAGCAAGTGAAGATATTCAACATAAAATTTGGGACCTTGGAGGAAACTAGAAGAATGGAGCAGTTGAAGGAACTCATGATCAAGATATCATGGAAAGTTTTTTTTCTTAAGGAGTTTGATGCAGGAGTATCCTTCTTCCAAAACTTTGTACATTTGGTAGAGACGTATGGGTTATTCATTTTCATAGGGAATTGGTTCCATAAAGGAGTTTTACTGTAAATTTTATGTAATCTCCTAAGTTGCTAGACAATTCTAGAATGTGTGAGTGGATTATATTAATTAATTGTAGTCATATTTGATTTGGAAGATATATCAAGAGAATTGTGAGTACGTTGGGAGGTCTTAGTGTGATTAGATATCATAAGGATGGAGAATCCTTAATTTTATTCTTGTTAGAATATATTATATCCACAATATCCACAATATCTTCTAAAAATACACAAGATCCACAAGATCAAAACCATAATTGGTTTCAGGATCCTTTTGTATAAAATTGTAAGCCTTAGAGGCACTCGAGGTTGGTCAGGAAATGATAAATTAGACCAAGGGAGAATGTCCAAGTAAAGGTATATCTTTCCAGGAGAGATAGAATAAATACTGGATGAGATCTAGTTATAAGAGCCCTTGAAATACTTATGTAAGTTATGTGTACAATGTGTATATTTGAGTAATAGAAATGCTATATTTTGATTATTAAAGAGGAAGTTTCTATTTCATTTAATGAATATATTTATCATAGGATTATTATGATATGTTTAGAAGTATTAAAATGCATCTATGTATATGAGGAATTGTGTGTTGTAGGTCTAAAAAGAACTGATTCTTCAAAGGTTGTCATCGAGGTGATCATCAATCACTATAAAGGATCGATGAAGTTAATGAGTTGCAGGTGTAAAAGTTTGAGGAAGAAGAACCTCACAGAATGAATGAAGAAAACTGTGGATGTGATCATTGATCACTGTGAAGGATCAATGATCCTATCCATTTAAATGTAAATGATTATTAATATTCTAGAGGAGCTACAGGCATCGTCCGATCGAAAACCTAGTTAAGATCTCATCGCTAGTTGAGGAATCTTAGTGATCTTTGGATATGGAACTAGATTTAATGCAATCCATCATATTGTAATTAAGGAAATCCCACTATAAACGAATAATCCACCCACTGCTTGATTAATTCAGGGCCATTGGATTATATCCTAGGACCAGGAATAATATTGATCATCGATCATACTGAGAGAGGAGAAGATGCAAGGTTGAGGTCTATTTCGCATGGTGGAAAAACACATGGATTAATTTAGTATTGGGATGTGAAATGAAACTATCCATAAAAGGCCTTGAAACACATCAGTATATTGTTTATTTCACCCCCCCCTTAGCATGGATATTTGGGTCGGAGATCATCCCCACGATATACTTATCTCTCAGTCAAGGGATTAGGTCATGTGGAAGAAGTTCTTGAATGGAGAAAAGGATGTGAATTAATTCCTCTTACCATTAATATAGTCATTATGCGAGAGAGAAAATGGGCAAGGAGTATTTGAGCCAATGATGTGATCGAATACCTTAAGGAGAGAAAATGAGATTAATTATATAAGGTAGATTTTATAAAGGGCCTAGGTAAGTGAACCTGGTATACACATAACTCTAATAAAAGAAGGATCCTTGGATAGCCTTGTGTGAAGGCTTACATAGAAGCCAAAAATTAGAGAGTTTCTTATATTGTGGGTATTGACCTTTAATTCATCACATACAAATAGATTCTTCTATGGGTCTTCCATCCAAACTTCCTAGAATCTAGGCATTCAGAATGCATGATATATTGATGCCATTGTATTCTGTGTATTATTTATCTTTGGTGACTCTAATTATCTCAGGTTCACTAAGCTACTTTCACTATTCTGGCTAGTATTCTGAATTCCTCCACTAACTACAATTCCTCTTTCCAAAGTTTTGGTTTATGCATGAAGTATTGGTGACACACACGGGGTAGTTGGTTTGACGTAGATCTAATATGGAATTCCTTCTTCCACTGGACTACACTAAGGATCCTTTCATTTCTATTTCCTTTCTCTATACAGTATGATCTGAAGCACTACACTGGGGTATATTTTCTCAAACACTCTATCCTGCTCTTCTCTCTTAGCCACAATCTCCTTCTCATTATACCTAAACCTTTTCCCATAGCGCAATAATCCAATATCTCCTTCTAACTCACTATCTTCCCCTCTCAACATCCTTAGTCCATGCAATCCTTATTCATCCTTTTCATGTCTCTCAAAGCATCCTCTGGTCATCCCCCAATCCCCTTATGTGCACGAAGGTGCCTAGCAATGAGATTCTATCTTCATGGAATTATTGTCGCACAAAAAAATCTTATCTATGTAGACAATGTGTTCAGAAATATTCCATGGAGACCCTTTAAAAATTACCTCTCTCTGACATTATAAGACTTGGTACAATCTATTGAAAACTATGTAATGTAACCTCCCAGTACACTATTCAACCAAAAATGAACTACACAAGAAACTTTATTACTTAATGTATTCAACTGTTTGATAAATTCAGGGGTCCAATTTCTTGGAGCTTGAACTCGATATCTTCCAACATTATCCACTAGGACTTCTAGCCATTAAGTCAAGATTATCAGAAACTCAACAAAGAAGATTTCATTAAGATAGGTAAATACATACCTTTTTAACCATTTTTCATAGTTGAGCTGACGTATTCTACTCTGTTCTTTGGCAAAGTCTTTTTATTTCTTCCTTATTCGACCTCCAAAATATTCCCCTCAATTACAAATCCTAGATTTTGATAAAGGAAACCATTTGTTGGAATGTAGTAGGAAGATATAGGGTTAATCATCGATACACCAACAAAATACTTAGATACTGACCCTTTCAACATCACCTACAAGCAAGTGAAGTATCACCCAAGGCATCTAGAGGGGATTTAGGAACCAAGGTTCTGCAATGATGAGGGGAAGTCAGGCATTCAACATGTTCTTATTGTGTGCATCAATTCATCGATTAAAAATTACTTTATCATGCAACATACCGTGTGTGAAACATTACTCTACTTGAAATTTAATCATTTATCAGGTACCTTAGTGCGAGACATTAAAACATCATATATGAATAACAAATTCAAATTACTAATATTACATCACTGTGCAATACCAATAACATAACCATTCTATGAAACATTCAACATATCACACACATAGAATCACATCAAGACATAAGTTTTAATTTGGTTCACCCCAATCTGGGCTACATCCACAATGACTAAATTCTTATATTAGTCATTCATATTCTTCTTACAGTTGCACCTTGTTCTTACAAAAATATGCAACAATAATCATGATTCAAACTTGCCTAGCCATTTTATTGTAGTGCGAGCCTAACTCCTCAATCCTCTCATCCGAATAATTAGCCAAAAATATCAACTCATGCGCAATGAACCATAACCTTTCTTTCTTCCGAACCATTTATTTACCCAAACCCTTTAAAAATTTATACATCAAAATAGGTCTAACTCGTTACAATGTGGATAAAATTTCCCAAAATCCTAACTACTTTTTTCCTTTTGTGTGTCATTCCATCGTGTTTCCTTCTGTCTCACGCTTTGACTCTTTGAGTCTGCTCCTATCGCACGGTTTGGTCCATATTCTAACAATGTTTTATTGTTATGGCACAGATCCAAAAACTTTAATTTTTTTATCCAAAATGCTTATCCAACAATTGTAGAGGACCATGAAGGATGTCAAGGGATTGTAGTGAAATCCATGTAATGATTCTATGATAATGGTGAACAAAGTTTTGAGGGTAGAAAACAAATGTGATTATAGTGGACTAACTATGATGCATATATTGTATGTTTTTTTAAATTGATTTTGATAGTGACAAATAGAGTTTGGATAAATTGTTGTAGATATTTAAATCCAAAGTATACCTCAAACCCTCATTCCCATCGAGTGGTTAACCACTTTGTTGGGTTCCTTTTTTCATGAGAGTGAGAAAAAATAGGTCCCTTAACTATCTAGTTAGGCCATCCAAAAATCACAGTAGAGAGTTAGCTGGTCAGAGTCTCAAATAACATATATAAACAAGAAATAAACACCAATGAAATAAATCTGAACTTAAGAAAACAATAACTTGAAATGTATGAAAAAAGAAAACACAAGAGAGATATACCAAGTAAACTGATCTTCGAAATGATACTCCTTGGAGAAATATGAGAACTTATGAGTCCCCTCTTCCTCCTTGGGAAGACTCTTGATTCCCCAAGTACAAATTATTCTTTCTACTATTAATGAATAACAAAGGAAAATGGTGAATAAAGAGTGATGAGCTACTAAAGAGGAGAGAGCTCTAACACTTGCTATGAATGCTCAAATGTTTCCAAGAGGAAGGTGGCTTCTCAAAGATAAAAATGAGTAGCATAACAATACTCAAATGATTCTTATTTTTTGTGTAGAATGGCCCTTTATTTATAGGAGGATGGAAAGATTTTCTCAACTAGATCTAAGTGTTAATGGGAAGCCCTTGGAGGTACTTCCTATCCCTTTCAGTGATCCCAAGGAGAAATTTGAGGGCGATTTTGGGTATGGGGGAGGTTCCCTTCATCCCAAAAATAGTTGAGGCCCAACCAAATTAATTAATCCACCGTTTCATATTTTACACAGGTATTTAGACTCTTAGTCGTGCACTCCATGCATTGTTCATGTTGTACAGTATGTTATCCCACGTGACTATGTGTGCGTGGATTTGACTGAATGTGCGCATATTTCTAGAACCACTTTTGTATAACGTTTTATTTTCTTTCCAAACTGAATGTAATCCTTCCATGAATATTGGTAGTATGATGTGTTTGTGTTACTAATTTCTTAATCCATTTTGTTTAGTTGTAGTGAGCGATTTTTTGGTGATAACATATGCCCCCTAATCTGCAAGGTTAGGAGTATACGTATAACCAAAATACATCATAGTTTATTTTGATGGTGATACTAGGTAGAAATTGAGAAAACGTGCACATGAGGAGAATCAAGAGTTATCCATCAAAGGGAGAGGGGATGACAACAAATATTTTTGTAAAAATGAGGCGGGCATGCCCCATGATCGTATCATGAGATCATTGAAAGGTAATATTAACTAAACGTGTGTATGAAGTAGATATCTACAACATCCTAGGGGGTGAAAATTAAAACCGGTGATGTTTCGATGGCTGAGGTGGCTCTGAACTGAGTGATGAGGGACTTAGAGGCAATGATGGCCTAAAAAAATTGATAGGTATTTGGATGCTATTGAAAGTTGCAATGGTCACCAAGTAAGATCCACTGTGACATGTGATTATGTTGGCGTCGAATGTCACGAGGATCAATGAAATCAAAGTGAAATGTGAACTATCTTTGTGTCATCTAAGGCCACTCATTATCAATGGAATGAAGTCCAATATACTCTTACTTTTCTAGAAATTTGTTGAGGTTGACATGAAAAGTAATGCGATGATTAGAAGAAAATGGTTTCTATATACTATAGAGATCAACATGGTCACAGAAACTATAATGGTGCCAGGAAAGGGGTGATAATCATGAAGGACATATGGAATATACATGATTCAAAGACTTCCCTTGGTTGGGGGATGTTTATGGATGGAAACAATCATAATGTATTATCTGGTGTTAGGGGGGGACAAACATATATGGGAAAAATGTGCTGAAGGGGTGAAACTGCAAAGGGATGTAGCATAGGCCAAAATATAGAGTGGTATGGGACATAAAGTTCTATCAGTGGTCAACATATTGGCTTAGATACAAATGACTTGTAGAGTGTAGGAGAGAATGAGATGCACCAACCAAGGATAACAAGGGTTGTGATGTGTCAAGGAAACAACTACCATTGGGTGCAATGGAAAAAATCTATTGTACTTGATGGAAACATAAAACATTCTTTTTACAATTACCAAATGAATAAATAATGGGGTTGAAAGTATAGGTACAAAAACGAGTGCCTTGATGGAATATGGCTTGGTCGAGATGAGGCGCAAGTAGAGAAGGGTGGAGGGTGGGGGCCCCATTCGTAACTTTCTATATTAGGTAGATGAATGGAGGGTGATGTTTAAAGTGAGAAAGTCATGGTTGGATGGTATGGAAGGTTGATGAGAATGAGGAGGTGTATTAAATGTAACTAAGAACCCAAAGGTGGGAGTTCATTGGGAGGTGGTTTAAATGATGAGGAGGAAGAAATATGAGGTTATTTCTCTAGGATGTAACACTATTATAACTCCCAATGTTAATGGTTAGAATAGCATGAGTGCCAATATTACAAGGGGTAGATAAATGTGGGACAACTCATGGGGGGTGGAAGAGCTATTGGATGGTGGTACCATAAGGAAAATGGAGGTGATGGTACGACAGAGTCGGATGGGGAAACCTGAGGATGATTGTTTGGAGGAATGTTTGGGAAATGAAATTGTGAGCAGAGGGTTGAATGGTATACCAATTAAAAATATTTACTTGAATGAGGCAAGAGATTCCATAACTATCGGTGTGAGAAGGGGTCATAGGTGAAGACCTTCACATTCAAACCAAATACCCGATGTGAAACATATCTGCTAAAATAAAACATGTGTATAACAATTGCATGAGAATGAAATGTGGATATGATTGTAGCTAGAAAATTCATCCATGAGGGAGAGGACTTTGTGAATGACACAGACATCAATGACTTGATCAATAAAGGAGGTAGGGAAGTTTTATTTGGGACAAACTTGGTTGAGGTCACGAAAGTCGATGTAAAAGTGAATGGTGCCTGGTTTTTTATTGACCAGAATGGGGTTAGAAACCCAGGATGTGTATGCAATGGGGTATATGAAGCCATTTGTATAGAGTTTGTTGATCTCATCTTTCATCGCCATGGATTTCGATCGGTGAAGGGGGCATTTCTTTTGGCAGACAGGGGAAACTTCAGGCCAAGTATCAATGCGATGTTCAACAATGGTTGGCTCTAACCCTAACATTTCAATGTATGACTAGGGAAACACATCTCAATATTCCTGAAATAAGGATTTGTATTCTATGATTTCCTCTAAGGAGCATGTTGCCCCTAATTTGATTTCCTCAACAACATTGGGTTTGAACAAAATGTTGATTTTGATGGTAGGTGATATATTGGTCATGTTACCTTCCTCAAACACTTTTTGGGTGGGAGTTGGATTTTTGAACCAGTCTATATGGCCAAAAGAGATGAAATTTTTTTCTTTGATGGTACAGACAGAGGTGTCTGTGGGCAGGTAGAAGGAATTATGTGCGAGAAAAAGGGATCGAGGATGAAAATAATCTGAGGGGTACTCGGGTGTGCACAATACTTCTAAAATGTCTTCATCTGACTAAAAGGTGATGGAGTAAAACGATTTTGTAATTCTTGTGGGTGGGGTGTTGATATTTTTGGGTATAGTTGGTAAATTTTTTTATGTTGTTATTGATTCCTATGGTAGATGGACCTATGGGAAGTGATGAGGAGTGTTCAATAGACATCATGAACTAAATATCCATATATCAACTAGATGTATTGTGGTATTGAAGGGGGGGGTATCTCATAAACTGGTGTTAGAAGGGAGTTGGGGGGGTTTCGGGGGAAGTCCTCTCATTGTGATTGGATGGTCAGAGGGGTTAATGGAAGGGAAGTGATCCTATATTGATTGTTTGGATGATGATCGTTTATGGTCATGTGCACTGTGGATGATAAATTTTGTGTAGTGGGTGAGAGGAAGGCCCTCTAGCATGTGCATCCCTTGATGATGAGTGGACATCGATATGTGTAATGGTCCATCTGATAGAATAGCATGCAAGGGCATCACATGCGCTTCTTCATTGACATAGAGATATATAAAATATTAGTAATGGGTTGTAGAAATGAGATGGTTTTAGATGACTTATGTAGTGTGGTTTGGTGTATTGCTACTAAGGTGTCTTGAAATTAAGGGAGGGTTGGGAAGTGGTGTGTACAATAACTGTATTGAGAAAAAATGGCACAAACATGGCTGATTCTAAAACTAGGAGGTTTCGAGGCAGAATGTTCTGGTGAGGTTGGTGGTGCTATTGTGGTGGGTAGCAATGGTGTATTTATGGATGTTGGAATGAGATTTAAGAACTTAGGTAAAGCAAGGAATAGATTGGTAGGGTGTCCAATGGTGTTACAAAAGGTGCATGGAGGTGGTATGTGGGGTGGGGAAGGGAGGCAAGGTTCCTTATTTTTACGTGTGCCTCGTTGGTTGGTGGAAGTTCCCCATATTCCAAAGGTGGTTTGTCTTGTAGTGGTGATGTTACTGCCAACTATGGGACTGGTTGCGTAAGTGATTGGGTGAGCCACTGATTCCTGAAATGAGGTCATAGGTTGGGGTGGAAGGGATAAACCCGGTACCATAACAGGTGCTTCGAGGTACTATACGGGGATAGAAATAATGATGCTAGGTAAAGTGAGGGTAGTTGCAACTTGTTATGTTGTTACCCCAAGGGGAGGGTTAAAAAAGGGAATTTGGGTGATGGCCTGAGGAACTGTCTACCAAATGAGGATTTGACCTGTGGGTGGTGAGTTCTATGATGTTCCTTATTGAGAATTCTATATTGGGAGTTCATAATGGAGTATCAGGATGGGGGCAGTGGAGTTGGATGAGCTCTCACAAGTTGGGAGGGTAGGTATCTCGATCCCATCGACTGTGATGGTGCACACTGATGCTATAATGGGGGGGAAACCTTGGTATGTACCCATCAAAGATGGATCCTTAAATAAGCCTGGTCCAACATGTATCATGGGGAATAATTCAGTGTTAGAGTGGATCAGTGGAAGGATGTTATCAATGTGTCCTAATTGGTTGGGTTCATGGCAGGTTAACTGATCGATAATGACAATTTTCACATTGTGGGGAAAAAGCATGGTATGAAAGAACGATGAAGCTCTCGACTGCATAACATACATGTGGGTTTGTCCAAAGAGGATATTATAATATAATTTGGAGTCAATGAATTTGATTTTGATCCAAATCGTTTTTCCCAATAACTCGACCGAGATGTTTTGATATAGGCCTTTCGGTTGGGATGGGTGACCATAAAAATATATAAGCGTGATGGTGGAGGGGATCAACTCAGGTGAACCAATTTGTTTTAAAATTGATTTGGACATGATGCATGTGGATGCTCCTTCATCGATGACACAACGATGGATTGTGATATTACTGATTTTGACTGGAATATGGAACGTGACTAATGATGGAAGTCACGAGTCTACCTTGTCTAAGTCAAATGTGATTAACCAAGTGTCAGCTAGATCGACTACCCCCAATTATGAAAGTAGTGAATTTCGTTGGGAAGGGAATGTTTGAATTACTTCTATAAATGACATGGCATTGGGTGATTGAGCAAGGTAATCAATAAGATTGTAGCTATGGGTGTCCATATAATGAGAGTTCTGTACATTTCCGTGCAAAGGTTCACGAGGCATGCAGGGGATGGATTTAGTATTAAAATGAGGGATCATCAATGGTTTCCCAATTGGTGGTTGGGGTGTATTTGTAGGAGATGATAATGGATCATGGGATGTACCGTATTGGTGATTATGTATCTGTAAGAGGATTTCCTATTTCGAAGTGAGGAGCATATTGTTGTAAGTGTTGTTCCCTTGGTGAGGTTTCTCAGGTGGAGGGAATTTCCCTTGTAGTTGTGCACATTGAACCCCTTCGGTTGTGTATTAATGATGCCTTGATGTGGGATACGATTATGTAAAAATGGTGATGGCAGTGGTGGTATATAAGTGGGGGGTCCTTGAGGTGGATGTTGAGGGTTTGGGGCCTATTGGGGATTCATGGTATCCTTCATCTGTTTGAAATCAACTATTTGGGAGAAATGGTGAGTGACATGGACATGTTAGTTTCATAGTGCACAAGGGTAATTGGTTCAAAGGTTGTTATTTCTCCCTTGTCATGGTTGAACATTCTGATTTCCCCCTTGGGGGTTTGGGTTGGGTTGGCATTGGTTTCCTCTAGCTGGGGGGTTTTGTTGGGGGGGTTCCCTCCTTCTCCCCGATTCATGTTATTTCCTTTATTTTGGTTATTGTTGGGTTGATGAGGTGGATTAGCTATATTAAACTGTTCAAAAGTTTGAACATGTTGAAGAGGGGAAGATTGGATGAAATTGGAACATGTCTGGTGTTGTCTATGTGGGAGCATGATAAACTGTGTTGGACCAGAAAATGGATATTATGGTTTACCCTATGGGGACTCGTATGGGTTGTAAGAAGTGGAGGCTTCTATGTTATTACTAGGTGGATAAGATGTTGTTGGTTGAGGGACCGACTGTGGGATATGAATTGGTTGGGGAAGGGATGTGGGTAATTGGGTACCCATGGGGGGGAAAGGAGGTGCCATGAATGGTGGTGGAGGGGCTGGGGGAGGGTAATATGACACTCCCCAATATGGTTGGAAGTATGGGTTGGTCCCATATGTGGGTATTGGTTGTGTTTGTGGTTGAGTATGAGACATGGAGCTAATCAATCCATCAAAATCATGTGATGTTCCTGGTTTGTCTTATCCAAATGGAAAGGGATGAGGAGCACCTAGAGGGATAATGTATAAGTACCCATATTGGAAGTGGATGAGGTCCAACTGTTTGTCCTTAGTGATGTCTTTGTATTATATTTAAGGGAAGGTTGTGGTGACATCTTTCGCAAGGGTGGAAACAAGATATTGAAGGAACCAATATAGCCTTTGTTGTGAGGTGGTGTCTACTTTACAAAGGTTTTTTTGTCTATTCCACTCATGGATATGGTTTGAAATGTGAGTAGCAATATTCTTTTTTCATTCTAATATTATTTCGTACCCAACATCATGACGAATGGGAAGCTGGAAAAATGAGAGGAATTCTTTGGCTATTGACTCAAATGTGGAGAGGGCTCCAGACTTTTCGTCCACGTACCATTTGGTGGTTGTGTTAGTAAGGGTTATCTGAAACAATGATACAAAAATGGAATATTTTGTTATACTATTGGAAGAACGCCATAAACATAAGGACATGATATGGTTGGTAGGGTCCTCCCTGGTTTTCCATTCAAACTTAGGGATGTCGGAGGGTAATTTTGTGGGCATATTCATCTAAGTGGGTTCATGTAATATAGGATCATTAATTAGTTTGGTTAGATAAGGAATATTGAGTGAATTCAAAAAGGGAATGATAGGAGTGGGTCATGACATGTTATGGGAGGAAGTGGTTCCTCATGAGCTTGTGCTTTGTGGGAAAGTTTGGGCTCCGCCTCCTTATGGTGGAGGGTTTGTTTATGGGCTACTTGAGATATGAGTTTTAATAAAAGTGTCTCCTAGTAAACTTGAAACTAGTACCGTGGCACTAAATATTGTGTATGTGATGGTACTATTGATGTCTCGGTGAATCTTGGAACACCGCCCAAAATTGGGGGACAAATTCTCAAGAATCTAGAACGACAAGGATACTATGGTTCCCCTATGATTCTAGTGTAGAAGTGAATGTGTGTAAATGGTGATGAGGAATGGTAGGAAAATGTACTTTCATATTACTTTAAACAATGTATTCATAAAATTTCATGTACTCCAAATGGTGAAAAAGAACACATCAAGACAATGTAAAAAGCGGTTTGATATTTTGTAACTCATTGTGGGGGAATAAAAATAAAATGCACATGTCCTATTCGATGTATCATTCTTCCTCTCAAGATATCCGGACCTCCTAAAAATATATCCACAGTGGGGCCAAAACCCACTTGAGGAGAAACTAGTAAAGGGACAATCAATAAGTTATAATGAGGGGTGAAGGGGGTATATCCTAGAAGTACTAATGATATTTCCCAACAATAGTTCAAAATCTAATTGAGGTGTGATTGGAACCCACAACCGCTACCTTGGGTAGATAAATCCTAAATTTTGGCTACCAAGTTACTTCCATCAAGCACGACATTTAGATATTTGGCCTCATAAATCAGTCATGGGTTTTATTCTTTCCAAGGGTTGGGTGACCTAAGGAGTCACGCAGAGAACAATTGAACCTATTCCTTGAACCCTTGACAAAATTTTGTCTACTAAGATACCTCCATCAAGCACGACATTTAGATATTTGGCCTTAGAAATTGGTCACGGGATGGATTCTTTCGAAGGGTTGGGTGACCCAAGGAGGCATGTAGAGAACAACTAGACCTAGGCCTTCAACCCTTCATGGGTGTCTCCCTGCCTTATGGTATAGGATTGATTGAGTGGAAGGATTTTGGAACCCTAGTTCACAACTTTCTAAGTTTTGAAATGAAGAATGATGATGGGGAGTTATTTGGATCCTTATCCCCAAAATCATAACTTAGACTACCAAATTCTTTTGTATTCCTCCTATGGAGGTTATAAAGTGGCCTGGTTATGGTTGATTCTAGAATGTGAAATAGGGTTGTGAAGTTGGGGTTATGGACCAACTTCATTTTTTTTATGGAGGTGTTCTCAAAGACTCCTTTATAAACAAATGAAGCTCGCAAGAGTTTCAAGTATTTAGAAAAAGATATTTTTGAATAAGTGAGAGTGTGTGCAAGGAGTGGTGGTGGTGAAACAATTTTTTAATAAGTTAAATTTAAAATTTTATCATGGGAGACATCATGTGGTACTTTACTTTTCTTTTTTAGATAAATTAATAGATTTTTTCAAAATAACCCTTGCAAACAAAAGGAAATCATAAGTTGTCATGGTGGATATGATAATCCTTACTTGGACCCTTTATCTTCCTAAGGTGTTTTGTAATCTAGAAAACTTGATACTAGTCCTATATTGTGAGCATGTGGGCATGTGTGGCCCCTTATAAATTCTTTAAAATCACTAGGTGACTTACTCTAAGAATTTGAAAACTATCCTAGAATTTCATGCATGTGGGCATATAGGCCCTTATAACTCTTTTAATTCTCAATTAAGCAAGTTGAGAGGATTGGCCTCTTTTATGAAAATGATTTGTTTTTTCCAATTGATATGGAGACTTATCTGAGAAAAATGTGATCAAAGAAAGACACATGGAGGACCGTCACAAAATTTTGAATAAGATAGAACCTTTGCTCATGTATTTGTTTTTATTATTGACTAGGTATGCAAAATCAAGTGAAAATTTTTGTGGAGAAGCGTAAAATTTGTCATCATTCTATAGGGATAAGTTAGAATATAAGGTTGTATAGGTCACTACCCATTCCAAGCATGCCATGGGATTTAGTGAGTATGTATTTTATGTTGGGATTGCCAAGAATATAGAGAGGTAATGATTCAATACATGTTGCAAAATTTTCCTTTAAAGATGTTGTAAGGTTGCATGGTTTACCAAAAAGTATATTTTATGACAGAGACACTAGATTTGTGGGACACTTTTAGAGAACCTTATGGAAAAACATTGGCACTAATATCAGTTTTACCTTAGCCTATCATCCACATACTAATCGAAAGACCGAGGTAATAAATAAAAGTCTAGAAAATATTTTGAGAAGCATTGTGAATGAGAACCCTGGGAAGTGGGATCATAGTCTGCCTTAAGCTAAGTTTGAATATAATGACTCACCAAATAGAATCACAAGGAGGAATCCATTCCAAAAATTTTATGGAATGCATCCTAGGGGAGTGTATGACTTAAGGAGTTGTAGGAAAGGGTCAAGCAGAAATTGTAAGAGAGGAACTACAAGTATACGAAGAGAGAATACATCAAAAGAAGAACAATGGATTTTGAGGATGATTACTTGGTCATGGCATATTTTAGGAAAGAGAGGTTTCCTATAGGGGCTTATAACAAATTAAATCTTAAGAAGATTGGACCATGTAAAATTATAAGGAAATTTTCTTCCAATTCCTATGAAATAGAAGTTCCAAGTTGTGTTGCAATTTCTCCAATATTTGATGTTGCATATTTGTATCCCTTAAAGGAGACATAGGATGTTTCAAAAAATGAACCTATAACTAATATAAATCATAACGTAGGATGGAAAGAGCAACTAGCCAGAGAACGAAAAAAAGTATATCAAGACAATATTAGATATGAAACCAGTAAATAAAACCAGAGACAACAGATATTTCCAGTACTTAGTCAAATGGAAAGGTCGAACAACAAAGGATGATACTTGGATGACAATAACTAAAATTTCCAAGTATGGTGTAGACCTTGAATGCCTGATGAATAGTTGTTTTCTTCCCCATGAGTATCATGCGAGATCATATGACAACAAGTTCTAGAATTGATCTCAAGGATCAAATACATTTACAAATGGAGTTGAGTCCCTAGTTTCTTTTATTATATCTGTAATAACTACGAAATGTCTCTAGAATAAATTTCCATTGAGTTTGTTTGATATATATCGAGTTGTTTGTCATAGGTGTTAAGTCTATTGCTAAATATTAGGAGTATATCTCTAATTTAGTAATTTTTTAAGATAACTCGGGACTCATTTATTTCTTATCTTTCTGAGAGATCGAGATATATTGAATTCTTTTTCATAGGCATAGGAGAGAGCGATTTCGTGAGACTGAATATGTGAAAGTGTGGATCACAAGGGTCCAAAAGACAAAGAAGGAAAGTGATTTTCTATGTAAATCTACTCCTTCATTAACAAAAAAAAGAGTAGAGTGTGTGGTGTTGTAACACTGTGTGTTTGCATTTTTTAACGTTGTGCATTTGAATTGTTAATCTCTATGTATAAGCTATCTTGGTAGAGTGAAAAGTTTATGTGATTGCAGGAAGACCATTCACAATTAATTTTAGAAAGTTCTAAAATTCTTTTTAGATGAATATGTTTTGAGTATTTTTCCTCACATGAACAAATAGTCACTATTTGGCAGAGTGGAAAAACCCTTAAATACCCGTGACACGTTAGTATTGTTGCATGATTGCACGTGTAGAGTAACCTGCGACATACCTGCATTGTTTGTTGATTTTCTCACATAATTGTCTGCCACAGATTTCATCAAAATTGTTTGTTGATGCTTGTGCATAGAGGTATATTGGTGTAGTGGTAATTCCTCGTAGAGTTATCTATGACATATCACAATTCAACATTGTAGAAAAAGGAAAAAATTGCGTGCATGCTCGTGTTAATTTGAGGATAGATTAGTAGCACAAATATTGACTACGACAGTGTTGAAAACTCTGTGATTGGGGGTTTAATTTGGTGGTATTTTGCATCAAATTATAAAATTATTTTGTATATGTTCTATCTTTCTCCAGGATTCTCTAGATACATGACAACCCCAAATTTAACATCCATAAAAGATAACCACAGTGGCCAAAGTGTGAAAGAGGATTTGCTTTTATCCCAAAGACAATGTTTCGTTGATTTACAATTGATTTCAAGCCCATAATAGCCTTGACCCTCAATTTATCCTTTTTTCAATTCTATAGTTCTAATTGAGCTAGTGATGGATATAGATTCCAAGATATTTGTGTGAAGGAACTTCCTCCAAGCTATTGTTGTCATAAAAAAAAGTATTGTAGGTGATCCTTTTGGATATAATTATCATAACCTTTGTTTTCTTAGTGTTCATAGTCATTCCCATGCTAGAGAATAAGTATTTGAGGATTATCAATTGTTTACCTAGATCATAGGTAATCTTCTCCATAAGAACAATATCATTAGCATAAAGAAGGAGGATGATTATCTTCTAAATTATTAATATAGATGCTGAAAAGGGTAGGGGATAGGGGAAAACCTTGCTTGACTACTATATTATCGTTAATTTCTTTCGACCAACCCTCTGTGTTCCTAAAATTGGCAATAACTTTCTCATATAGCCTTATTGTAGCAACTCTTAACTTGAAATGGACTTTAAGCTCTTCTAACCTATTCTATAGTCGTGGGAACATTCTCAAACGATTTTCTAAAATCAATGAAATAACAAAGGAGAACAATTTTATCATTATGAAAATCCTCTTCAATGATCCTAAATGTAACAAGGTGCTCCACAATGGAATGATAACCTTTAAACCTAGCCTAGCCTCTAGCTCTTTTCCCATGGATTTCTAACAATGTATGGATCTTGTTTTAAAAAATAATTATGTATAGCTTAGCGCCATCTGGAAAATAAGTACAATAAGAATTTGAGTCAAAAGTTTTGAAAAATCTTACTTAATAGCTAAATTGAAGAACTATATAAAATAAATTAAAATTATTTTTTTTACATTTATAATCAAAATTAAAATTAAATATTTATATCTCTTCCGTGAACAATAACAATATTTGTAAACATAGTATCCAAAATAATCTTATCTCATTCAATGAAACATAATATCATAATATTAAATAAAACTGAAACATCAAACTATAATAAAAATCAATATTTATTAATAATGTATTACAAATATATATAAAATAAAAACGGAACAATAACAGTATTTGTAAACATAATATCCAAAATAATGTTATCTCATTGAATGAAACATAATATCGTAATATTAAATAAAAAAGAAACATAAAATTATAATAAAAATTAATATTTATTAATAATGTATTACAAATATATATAAAATAAAAACGGAATATATATATATATATATATATATATATATATATATATATATATATGTAAGAAAGACATATATAAATGATTGATAAAAAGGTAATTCTAAAACAAATTTATATATATATATATATATATATATATATATATATATATATATATATATATATATATGGGGTAAAGTGTAATCAAAAAATAGTTATATAGGTTATTGGTAATTATAAAAGAACTAAAAATAATAATAGAATTTTTTTAAT
>JZKD02S1296958.1:82336-113654 GCA_000966675.3 Picea glauca | reverse complement strand
CCTCTCCCCCTCCACTTCCTCAGCCTCCCCACCTCTCCAAACGATGGCTATCAGGACAGATCACTGAACATGGACACCATGCAAAAACTGCAAAGGGACCTGAGCGACATCAAATAGGACTTGAGGGAGCTCAAGACAATCACACTTGATGTGTAAAATCGAGACGTCGGTCGTTGGAGCTGGGTAGAGTAGCTGATGGAATTCCTCCAAGAACTTCGGTAGGGAATGACGGACCAGAACAAGGGAAATTCATAGGCACGACGTGTCTACACCAGGCCTAGACTCGGTCTAGGTTCCTAATTCTCTTTGTTTCCTTGTTTATGATGAACTCGGTTCACAGGCAGCCAAAAAAGGCTAGCCAATTTTTTTTGTTATTTTATATATTTTTAGACAATGGTATATGCCCTGCGTGGCATCGACATGACATACCTTATTTTTTTGAACAATCAACAACGGTGGATTCCCAGAAAGGGCACTGATTCTAAGTAGGTCTATGAAACATATTTTCTTGGCAACAATGATTTCCAAGAAGGGAACTGCTCCCACATAAGACAGGGATTTTAATACTTCTATAACTTTTTCAGGATCCAATACAAGAACTAACTTACAAAAAAAAAAACAATGTATAAGGATTAGGAAACAATCTTTTCCTTAGAGTGGCATCATTGAGATTTAAACACTTGACACAAAAGAGTTCCAAAATAAAATCCAACCATATAAGACTTTGTTCAACTTACTATAGATATGAAATATGAAATATTTTTATAGATAAGAGTATGTTTCACTACTCAACATAAAATTGATAAGTTATATTTAAACATTATTAATAGGTGATTAAGAGAGTCGAACATGTGACCTCCCCATTTTACCAAGAGAGATTCTCACATTTGGCTCATGACCAAGTGAGATAACCCTTGAGGCTAATTTTATATCAACTTTATAAGGATGAACTTGAAAAAAGAACTTATTACTTCTTTTAAATACCATGAATCAGATCCAAGTTGAGAATGGAAGGAATTATGCAAATCTCTCATAGTACATTGTAGAAAGTGTTTTTTGACAAAACAACTATTTGATGAGAAAAATTCTCAAAGATGAACTATTTACATGGATGATTAACATTGCCTCTAGGTTCCTAGCTTATGTAAAATCCCATATTTAAGAAGGCATATTTGATTTGATTATTAATGACTTCATGTAAATTGTCCTTGAAACCCAAATGGTCACTTAGAGCTTGAGGAGGTTATTTTTTAGATTAGCTCCAAAATATAGTAAAGAATTATTTGTGTCAACATCTGAATTTCGATGTCTCTTAATTTGGGTAAACTTTGCATGACTTTGTATTGAATTTAATAGTCATACAAGGATCAAATATATATGTTGAAACAACTGTATAGTTAACCCTTTTTCAAGTAAGACTAGTTTTCCATCAATCCTACCTGAAGGAAACCAGGATTGATGGTGTGTCATGGTCTTAACTATACTTAGAATATTACAGGAAGTAGCTAGAATCGCATAAAAAACTATGAAAAAGAGACTGTAGGATTTGAACAGAGCCAAAGATATTACTTGGTGGTGTCTGAGGTGGTGTCTCTATCTGGAGCATATGCCTTGGTTGGAGTGAAAAAGTGATAAAGGCAGGTTGGGAATAGGCATCGAAGAGCATGTCCACCCGCTAGCCCATGAGGGTTCCATTATAGGTGTGGTCAACCATCTGGATCCTCAAATCGAAAACCAAATTAAGCAGGTCCAGATGGAGTAGAGGTGGTGAGTCACACCATGGAGTTTGCATGCAGGAGATAAGAGGTGGCGTGAGGATTGTGCCATCCTCCTTGGCCTTTCCACTATGCTTGTTTGGCTCTGCTTCCACTGGCTCGCTTATGTTTTCACTCCCGATTCGCATTAGGTTTGGTTTCTCCTCTTTTCTTTGCATTTTGTTTCCCAAGGCAACTTCATTATCGAGGTCTGTTTCCTGAGGCGTCATGTTTTTTGGGGTCTCCTCTTTCACATAACAAGTGAAACCTTCTTCTCGTGTCACCACAGTTTCACCACTATGATAATTCTCGGGGCCAGGCAAGGAGGTTCCCACTCTAAAATCACTTGGTGGATCCAAATTGTCTGGCACTGTGAAAAGGAGAAGCTCTGAAGTCTCCTGGAGAGGCTTCTCCGGGATTTCCTCTTCGACCTATGCCATGGGAGGCTCCACGATGACTACTAGAACGGAAGGCTCCACGATGATTGTTGCAACCAGAGGAACATTACATTTCGTTATGTTGTGTTGAACTTGGGTTTGGGAAATGGAGAGTTCCCATTCCATTTTTTGCAGGTGTTTTCATCGAGCACCATTGGAATGCTAGGCGGAGCCTCGATGAGGCTTTCCTCATTCAAAAGGCATTAATCTAAGGAGATAGGTGGGGTGTCTATAGAAGGTAGGAAGATGGTTTCTCCAAAGCTTCCATCTACATCTCTAGAGCGGAGAGAAAATGAAGTAGAGAAAGACATGGTGTGGGTGCGCTAAGAGTAGGAGGGCCGACAGGATGGTCGATGCCATTAAGTCCTCTGCATGAATGAGCATCATAACTAGACTAGTCACGCGAGGGGCAAGTCTTGTTTCAGGAGGGCGGTAGCTGGAGCCCACTCCCATCCTTAATGCTGAGGGGATGGGAGATAGTCGGCCTCATCTAAGGCCTGGCCTATGTCCACGCCATGTGTCTCGGGAGGTATGCATGGCACCCCATCCAGGGAATACCACTAAGTTAGTTATTCTTATTAAGGATATTTATTTTTCACTTGATATATGAAACCTTGCAAAAATGATTTTAACAAAGTGGATCTCATAGCATAATCCCTTACCTTTTTTGTAATTTTCTTAAGATTCCCATCTAGGAAAGGATAGTGTTTCTCTAATCCTTAATGTTTCAAATGATACATCTCATTGGTATTAGGTGTGGGATGAGACAAAGGGAAACATCATTATGTGTAATTCTACAAATATTTGACACAATGTTTCTCCAATTTCAAACTACTGTGATCGATACCAATGTTTGAATATTGTTTCAGATCCATTGCATTTTTTTCAATTAATGTTCCAAAGTTGGTCAATGTGGTTCATCATTAGGATGAATAATGACGAAAGTTTGATTCTTTAAGTTGATCATATTCTCTTCATTATCCATCCTCATGATGCAATGCATTAGTGTGGTTTGAAACATTGATTAAAAAGAAATGAGGTGAATCCAAAAAAATCTTCAAACACATAATTTATCATCACATTCATGCAAATTTCACTAGAAACAACAAGAGCAATTGAAAGGTCATGATAGATAAAGATGCATAGAATTAGGAAAATGAGAATAATCATTTTAGAGAACACATGAGTGAGGATATGATGGTGCAAAAAATTGAATGTACAAAATTGTAATCTCAAATTTTGGTTTGTTGATGTTGCCAATGTCCATTTTCTGTAAGTTCACATCTAAATTTAATCAATAACATATAAGTTAAAAAAATTCATCGAGGTTAGAAAAGTTTTTTATCCCAAACAAATTAATTAACATAGTTTTTTTCAAATCAAAGAAGAAATGTGCATTAACATTGCAACATAATAATTATGAATAACATATAGATACCTTTGGAGAGATAGAATATGTGAACATATAAAAAGATAAATAAACTCATCGCATTTGTTAGGTTTTCAAAATTGTCATTGAACGATACATTTGCAGTTAATCTTTTTTCTACATTTCTGATGTCAATATAATTGCGACCCATAACCCATAACTAATTGTTTTTATGTTATTCAAAATCAAAATTTCAATCTAAACATTGATGAGTTGTTGAAAATGTAGCATTTTTTTTTAAATTTATAGCATTTATCAATTTTGATAAGTAACTAATCATTTCAAAGCTTTTCTTTTTTTAGAATATTCCTTAAATTATTATTTTAAAATAAATTTAAATCCTTTAAAAAAAATCTAAAAAGAATTAAAATTTTCTATATTCAATTTTAATGGTGGGTCAAATCCATTTTAAAAACTCATTTATACCATTAATGCAAAATCTTTCTTGTTGTAACATCTAAATGCATAATGATAACTTTGATTACCTATATTTTAATTTGAAACTCCTAATTAGTATTCGTAATGCAATTCCCCCACGTACCACATTCGGAGATCGAACAAGATCACATTGTAATTATATACGTCATTCATTTTTAAACCTCCCAAAGGGCGATGTGGAGGCCCTATTTCCATATTACCAGGATCTTTACTTTCAAAGCGTTTTCGTTATAACATCATCGAATTTTGAAAATTTGGAACTCTAGGAGCTCTTTATTCATTCATCCCAACCCTAGGTAATGGGAAATGTCTAAGTTTATAGATTTTGGTTTTAAAAATATTTGAAATGGTTAAATCGATAATTGAAAAATTAATCTCATTTAGTTATATGTTAGTTATATGTAATGAGGTTGTAATTATTTTCAAACATCTCAAAATAATTAATAATAATAATAAAAATTTAAGTAAAATAGTAAAAAGTTTGTAATCACTAACAATAAAAAAATAACAATTTAGTTAAAAAGGTAAAAAGTTTGTAACCATTAACAATACAAATTTAAAGTAAAATGATAATAAGTTTTTAAATCACTAATAATGAGAATTTAATAAAAATTTAAATAAAATAGTAAAAAAAGTTTGAGTTACTAATTTGTGTGTTACATCAATAAAAATTTAAATGTTGGTAAGAAATTTAAATTTAAATGTTATGTATTTTGTGGTTGTGAAGAAAAGTTGTTATTTTAATAAATGCTAAGGAATAGTAAACTATGAATGTTGAGCAATAGTATACAATAAATGTTAATCATAAATAAGCAATAAATGTTGAGTAACAGTAATTGGCTAATTAATTGTTGGTAGTTTCCATCATGTAAAATTAGAAAAGCATAAATGATTTATGATTTTTTATGTCTATTTATTTAATGCTTGGTTTAGAGCTTGTGAGAGCGGTTTAAACATGTTGTTATGATACATAAAATTCTCCAAAACCTTTATGTTACCAAATAGTCCTTCCTAAAGGATTGAGAATTTGTAATATATTGTAACCAATTGTCAGTGTCTAATAATACATTAAGTGTTCTTTGGAGTGTGGGTTTTTTCTCTTGGAAAGGTTTTACACAAGAAATTGTCTTACTTAATGGTTTTACTTTTCTATTTTGTTTCTCGATGCAAGTATGTTTTTTTTTTCTCTGCACATTTTTTTCTCATTGATTAGTGAAAAAAGAATATTTTTCACCTTTTCTTCCCTTTGTTTGGAATCAAAGATTGATCACTTTGGACCCAAGGTGTTAGGGACAAATTTTTCAAATCTAATACTAGTTTGAGTGGGTGCTTATGGAAAAGTAAATATTGTTCTATAGAAATGGTGAGCATGTCTAGATTAGAAATGGGAAGTTTAATGACACTAACCTTGAGCTATGGAAGCTCAGGATGAAGGGTTTTCTCATATATTGAGATCTACGGGATACCTTATTTGGAACCAAACCCACTGGTACGAAGGATAAAGCATGGGTAGAGTTAAAGAGAAAGATGAGAAGACTTGTCAAGTTCTATTTTTTCATTTCAATGCTATTGATTTGTATGAGATTAAATCCATTGTTAATAAACTTTTTTCATGAGAAAACATGTTCACCTTGAGAATGGGTGATGGTGATTCTATAGCCAAGCATCTGAGTGCATTTAATACTATTGGGCCCAAATGATATTACATGGATGAGGAGGATCGTTGTATGAATATTTTTTGTTATCTGCTAAATGTTTTGGACAACATTGTAATGACCATTAGAAACACTATAATTACAATGGTTCTTGATGAGTTGATGGATAGTTTACTCTCAAAGGAGGTCAGGTGGAAATCTTCTTAATCAACTAATGAGTGTTTTTTTTTCCATGGAAGGTTGAAAGGGAAAGGAAATAAGAGGTTAAAGGGAAAATAAAAATCCCATGGGTGAGTCAAGAAATATGTCTCCAAGAAAGTATAAGACAAAACGTTGGAACTATGGGAAGCTTGAGCATTTCAAAAGAGACTAGAAGGAAGAGAAAAAAAAAGAATAAGAAGAAAAGACTGATTCTTGTCATAATTATGAAAAAATATTCAGAGGAGGATGGAGGAAACACCTTTTTTGTAGCTCTAGTAACTCATGTAGGATAGAGTGAGTGGTTGATAGTCTTTGGAGCTTCTTGTAGTTTTTGAAAGATGCGGTCTAGAAAATTCCTCTGAATCTGCATGAGTGTAACTTTTGTGTCATATTTAGGAAATTTCTTGGTTTCATAGTGTCCAAGTATGGGGTCATGGTTGATCCCTTTAAGTTGGAATGGATATTTCAATTTCCTCCCCCATGTAATATTTTCGAATTCTAAAGTCTATAAGGAAAGGAGCATTTTTTGCATCGATTAATCACTAATTATTTTGACATCACAAAAGGATTCATGTGTCTTTTGAATAATAGATTTCATGGTATGAGTATGTTCAATTATCATTTGATTTATTTAGAAATGGCTCAATGTTTTCCCGATTATTGATTCCACTAGATTATAGATAGTGATTTGTTTTATATATGGTGACATATGAATCAACCATTGACATGAATTTGGTTTAGGAGGATTAATTGCATAAACAACATGTGGTATACAATTTAAATAAGTTCATTGTTTGGCCTAAGTTATGATACTCATATGTTGAAATATTGGCCTTGGAAACAATACATGCTATCGAAAGACTTTGATATTATATCCTTTTTCAACACATGATAGTGATTGCAAATGTAAATCCCATGTAGCATATATTGTCTTGAGGAATAATTAGAGGTAAATATTCTAATTGGATAGTAATATTGAAATAAACTGATTTAGAGTATGTATGTATGACAACTTGAAGAAATATATATTTCTCATATAGATGATGTCAGAGTTACCAAGAGACTATTAGGATAAGTTTTAAATTGAGCAATTACTTGATGAAAATTTACTCTTCATTGTCACTTTTGATTCGTGGTATAAAGATATCATGTTATAAATACAATTTTAACAATGCCCTTCTCACCTCTCTCATAGTGACTAATGGAAAACTCGACATCACATGAAGAGATACCTAATTATTGGTGACCCTTTGTATCATGAATGGGATGACATTGGGTTACATTGATGTTTGAATCATGAATAGGTAGAGAATTTTATTAATGAATCACAATGGTAGATGTGGTAGTCAACTATTTGGGTTGTCCATTAATCAAAATATTTTGCATGCAATATTTTTTTGCCCTCTATTTTTAAGGATTTTGTTGCAGTAGTTAACAAATAATATCTTTTTCAAGTGTACATAAAAAATATACATGCACATTCTGATCCTTTATTCCCTATTGGGGGTTGATTTATGACATTCCATCCAATTTTGATAAATCTTGTAAGTATATTATTGTGGTGGGTGGACTATTTGACAAAGGAGGATGAAGCTATACATACATTCAAAAATGACGATGAAATGATTTATCTATTCATATTCAAACATCTCATCTTTAGGTTTGGAGTTCTTAGAGAATTGTTCACTGAACATGCCTCTCATTTTTTAATAAAATGATGACAAAGCTAGAAACAAAGTTGGGGTTCAAGAAAGAACACTCATCCCCTTACTATCCTCACTTGAATGGACAAGTACAATTCATTAGTAAGGATTTGAAAAATATTTCCCAAAAGATAATTAACAAGATTAAAGTGAATTGGCACTTAATAATTTTTTTCTTAGCTATATGGGCATACTAAACTCCAGTCAAGACTACACTAGATTAAATTCCATTTCATATTTTCCATGTATGCGAGGATACATTATGAATTGAATATGAAATTCCCTCATTGAAATTAGTTTTTGAGCTATTTCATGACTCAACTTCTAAGGAAGAGCACCTTGTTTACCTAGAATGGATTTATGAACACTGTAGAGATGATGATACTATGAGTGAGGCTAAAACAAAACATGTTAAAGGATAAACATGAAACGTATATCCATCCCCATGTTTTCTCTAAAGGAGTCCTAGTACGTGATTATTACCAAGATAAATATTCATTACAGTCAAGGAAGTTTAATCTTATGTGGAACAATCCTTATATTGTTATGCAAGTTCTTAGTAAGGAAAATTATGAGTTCAAATATTGTGATGGGAATGTTTTGATTGAGCCTCATAAAAACCTCTATTTCAATAAGTTTATTCCCATACAATGATGTTAGGGAAATAACCTTGTACATGTTGAATATAAGTAGCATTTTCTAATTATTATTATTATTTTATATTTATTTTTATTCTTTTATCACTTCTTATCATGCATTGAACTTGGTTGGAAAATTTCATTTGACTCTCCCATGTATATGGCATTTCTGGATGGTTCTATTTTCCATACTCAAATTGTTTCTTCAATAGGTTGGGTTATGTATTCTGTCACAAGTAATCTTGTGAACTAAGGAGAGTTTTATCTTTATTCTATGACAAGTAATTGAAAGAAAGTAGAGGTGCAAAATACAATTCCTAAGATAAGAAATGAGAGTTGAATTCATATAAAACAAGAAACAAATAGTTTCCAATGCTAAATAGAAGACAAATGATAGAAATATCAAACCATGACACAACTATTTCTTAGGGAAAACCCTTCTAGGATAAAAAACCCACTCTGTAAAGAACACTCAATGTATTATTCAACAACTAAATAGTTACAATACATTACTGCGTCTCTATGCTCTCCATAAGAATTTTAAGCAGTAGCGTAAGGATTTGGGAGAATATTTTCCACAAAAGAGTAAGTTAAAACTCACATGTATTTTCCTCCAACCCTAGCACTCAATAAATAGGTATAAAAAAACCATAAATGATTGATGGTATTCCAATTCTACATGCTAGAAATCGCTAACAATTAATTGGAAAATTATTGTTCATTGGAATTCATTGTCTTCTAGTGATATTCATTTATTCCCTTCCACTAATTGGAATTTATTCCCTTCTATTTACTAAATATTTATTTTCTACTATTGCTAAGCAATAATTACTTATTCTACTATACGATTGAAAGGTATATGATGCTCATCTCCCAACATTCTCCCACTTATCATATACACTACAAAAGTATAAGGTAGAATGCATCAAACTATGAACTAATTGCTAGGAGCCTTAAGGTCCACAAACTCAAAGAACCACTTGAATTTACCCGTGTTCACTGGTTTCATCAATGCATTTACAACATTCTACAATGTGTCAACTTTATCTAGTATCAACTTTCCATCATCTACCATGTCCCTAATGAAATGGTACTGGATATTTATATTATTTTCCTTCACATGAAAGGTCAAGTTATTAGTCAAGAAAGTGTCATTGTTACTATCACATTGAACTATAATAGCTTTTATACTTTTCACTACTTCTGAACATATATTCATAAGCCAAATAGATTCCTTATAGGCATGGGTAGCTTCCATATATATTTCCTCTATAGTGGAAAACATGTAGACAACATATTTCATTATCATCCCACTTACTACTCCACCGAATAATTGAAACATGTATCCTCTTGTACATATCCTTCTATCTAAAGCTCCCACTCAATAAAAATCCATGTAACCTTATATATACACTAAGTGTGGGTGTCTTTAAACATCACTATGAGATACAATGGAATATTCAAAAGTACCTCACAAATACCTAAGACAAACTTCACGGAAACCTAATGTTCAGGTCCAACATCAACCATGAATCAACTCAAGACTCGCACAACTTGGGAAATATCTTCTAGTATAGACCATAACATATATCAAACTACTAACTACACTAGCATAAGGGGTAGAATTCATATCCTATGTGTCGACATGTGTCGTGAGAAATTTCTCAACTGAATTAATCTTAGTTACCATAGAAATTATAACACTCAGTGGTCTACGATATTCCATGAGAAAAATTTTCAAACAAGTTTTACATCCTTTATCTACCTCAACTAAAGGATTCTATTTTATCTATCTCTCTAGGTCACAAATCCTAAGATATATTTTTTTATCTCCCATTCCCTTCATATCAAATTGCACTAAAAGATTTGACTTCAAATAAAAAATAACATCCTTATTGTTACCGAATAATAAAATATCATATACATTTAGAGTGATAACATGGAAATTACCACCATCATGTTTGTAATAAACATGGTCATCTGATTTGGATCTCAGAAATCTGAATCCCAACACAAATAATCAAATTTTTGGTGCCACATTCAGGGAGACTATTTCAGATCATATAAACATTGTAAATTTTCAAATCAACAAATTTTTACCTTTATTAGTGTAGTGTTCTTGATGTATCATATTGATCTCCTCCTTGAATTCACCATGGAAAAATATTGTTTTCACATCAACCTACTCTATCTATAAAAAAAATAGTTTCTACAAGTAACAGGGACCTAATAAATGTTAACTTAGTAACCATGAAAATATCTCACCAAAGTCTATCATCTCAACCTAGGAATTTCCTTTCACAACCAACATTGCCTTTTTATTTTCAAAATTTCCATCTAAATTGTTCTTGTTTTTGAAAACCCATTTACAACCATTTTTTTTCATCAAGAAATGATATCAAGTCACATGTATCACTCTAAATGTATCGATTTCCTCATCCATGTACAATATCCAAGACACCCTATCTTCCATATTCATTCCATATTTCATAGTTCCAGGCTCATTGGTGTTAACGAATAAAGAAAATGTAAATATACAATCAGACAGACTAGAATTAGACTTGTTTGGTTTCCTTATTTTATAAGTGGATATCCTTAAAGTTTAAGGTGGATTTTTTTTTAACACTTCAAAAATTTCTAAACCCTCCTCTTCATCAAGTCCATCATGAACTTCTAGTCCATTTTTTGGTTCATCATTCTAACATAATATTCAGTGGTAGTTGAACCACTAACTTATTCTTATCCTCTTCTAGCACACCACTATGCAATAATGATGAAGTTCTTTAAAAATAACATTCCTGATATATAAATATTTTCCATCCATAGGATCACAAATATTGTACCCTTTCACACCAATGACACAACCAATGAAGATACATTTCATGTCCTTGTTATCCAACTTCAACCACTTCTCCATAGGAACATGAGAAAATGTATCACATGTTTAAATATTGGCCAATACTGAGAGGGGGGGTGAAGTAGTATTTCTTCTTCTTGTAAAATTTTAGTCAATTATTAATTAACAAATTAATTAATCATAAAAATTGATCAACAAGAATGTACTGAATACAAAAATTTAAATACAACAATAAAAAGTACAAGTTACAATTGCATGAGAGACACCAATATTTATTCTTATTCTAAGCACCAAATCAAGGAGACACCAATACCCCAAATTTAGAGAACTAACTCTAGGAAGCATCAACTCCATTTTTCCAGAGAACCAACTCCCTTGTTTTAAGAGCACTAACTCCCTTGTTTTCAGAGCACCAACTATAGAAAGAACCAACTCCCTTGTGAGACAAGTTTTAACTTGTAGCGGACTACAATCCTCCCAAGATCCTCCCTACCACCCTCACTGCATAAAATGTTTAAATTTTATTTCTTGGACTTTGCTCCTACTTTTGATCTTCTGATGTAGACTACAAAGACATTTTATTTCCGCCACCATTTATGGTTTATATAGTATTTCAATAGGTATCAATTTGAACCATTCTGTCTTTACTAATGAACCATTGCACCTCCTCATTTAATCAACATTAATGGTGACATTTATTTTTTATTAATATTTTATTTTAATTTTAAAAGACTTCAAAACCCTTATAATTAGTTTTATAATTTAATTCATTCACAAATTATTTTCTTGTTTCTGGATTCGAATTCTGTAAATAGGTGCTTCCTTCAATCTAGTTTCCTTGTGACCATGGGCTCGACATCACAGGATTATCCACTTTAAGAGTTTTTCCTTTATCTCTTTCTCTTTCCACTCTTATTCTTCTACATAGGACCTTATTAAAATGTTTGCAAGCTTACCTACTTCTAGGCCCTTGGCACCCTTAATCAACTCCTTCACCTTACCATGAGACTGGTACTGGAACCAAGTGCTCATGATTTCATCCCTCAGTCTATCCTTTCATTCTTCTAGAGTAATACCTACCGAAGTAAACTTCATTGAGGAAATTACATTATCTCCACTAGTAGATAAGACAGTTGAGATTTAATCTCCCGTTGAATGGAAAATACTGGCTTATCTTGAGGATTAAACTAAATCAATGATCACAACTTAATATCTCAATGAATGGACATTCCACAATCACTTCGGGATTCCAATATGTTTGTTGTTTAAAATATTCCAACTCTCCCAGAGTTTGACCTGTCGAAGTAGTCATAAAGTGTAGGTGATCAGTTTCTACTAGTTGATAGTATCGATTACGATATCCTTCCACTGTACTCGATTGGATGGTCGAGAAAGATACTGGAGGATCTTAGATCAATGACCAACATTATTTCACAATTTTGGCCTTCATTATTTCTAATCGACTCAATTTTATTTAAGTCCCGAGGGTTAGCTCCAAATGACCATGATCAATGGCTATGATTTAATATTTGTGAAATTGACGAATGTGACTTAATATCCCTTTTCACCATGTTTCCCATTGATAGGATGGTCTAGAAATATCACAAAGGATCTTAAATCAATGGTCTTCAAGGTTTCGGTACTGCGATACTTCGAGATATTACAACTCTAACATTGTTCAACTCCCCAGAGTTATACCTGCCAAAGTGCTTACACTATCCTTCCACTACTTGATCTAATGACTCACATTACTCCTGAATTTTTCCCTCGATCTAACGGTTTGTGGGATTTTGAGGCTTCCACACTTCATATCTTCATTACTTTTCCTTATATTCAATAGTCACCAAAGTGGTGAAATCACCAAAATTTGATTAGCTTTGATATGTAGTTGAGGATTATCTCTCCTGATTTGATGGCTGGGAGTTATTTCTTCCAAATATGGCTCCACCTCGATCTGATGGTCTAGAATTAATGTTCCTATAGATCACTAGTTTCTATGGATTTACACCATGGTTTTGGCTATCTCTCCAAGTTATATTTCTACCCCTTTCATCTTTGAAAATTTGGTTGGGAATAAGTCATTGTATTCACATAGTAATTTAGTTATATTTTCCATTGTCTCACTATCCCATTATTATCCAATGTTGTTTATCTTGGGTTTCTCTTCAGTCCCAATATTGACTTTCTTAATCCTCATTGGTGAAGTAATTTCTTATGATTATAACTAAGGTCCTTCTAACCCTATTTATCCTTCCCGTTCTATTATATGTATGTCACATGGGTTGTCTTCTACTTGTTCATCCTATGCAACCTAATAGCAGTAAACTAATTGTTCAGTTGTTTATTTTATGTAGTCTCTATCTATTGTCACTGTATCTGCCCTATATTATTCAAATATCTTCCTTTTCATCCTCTGTATTTCCAGATCCACCCATGGATTATCACTTTAAAATGAAAAGGTATCAATAAAGTTTTGATGCACTATGCCCCAACTCACAACTTCTCTACACAGTTCCTACTCCTTGTACCAGTTGCTAGGTATTTCCTTATATGTATGAAAAATGTAATGCATCCATTCCCCTAGTGGTACCAATATCTAGTTAGTGACACAATCATTTATATGATGTCTTGTGTTCCCTCTTCCATTATACTTATGTAAAGGTTTATCATGTTGAGTCCTACCAAATCTTATGTGCATCAGTCCCTTACACTGATACCATTCTTGGATTACCTCCTTATGCACACCCCACCATCATGTAGGTGTGTCCCTTAGTTCTATATCCAACACTAGTAATATATGACAATAAAAAAATTTGGATTCACACTTTGTCAGGAAGTTTTCTAAATTGTCCTCTTCAGTAAATGTGGGAAACTTTCTTACTTATGTCCCAAATCATATTACTACGTGTGTAACTCTGGCACACCTCCTAGTAGAGACTTCATGCAATATTTGTTGTCAGTTTTCTACTCCATTATCTGAATCTGACATAATGTAATTGATACTCCTCCAACTGAGAACTCCATCTAAAGTTGGATTCAAAAAGTCTTCCTCTCGCACAATAGTCCTATACAACTCGTTGACATAATCCTCTATAATACTTTGAGGAACATGTTCTACATACATTTTTCAATTTGAGGTATCTAAAGGTGATACTACCCTCAATTTCCCAGCTTCAAATGTCATGTTTCTATTCTTGAAGTTAATTATGGCATGATTGTCAAAGGCCCAATCAATTCCCAATAGTGATGGAAATGGTATAGACTCATACACCATATCCATTACTTCAAAATCTATTGTGGTGTGCACATCATCTAAATCTATTGTTGTATTCTTCAATATACCTATGGGAGTCACTCTCTAATGGTTTTCTAACTTCAATTCGATATTGGAATACCCTAGTGTAGGTTCTCCGAATGATTCCCAGGTATTCTTTGGAAAAATGTTGACATCTAATCCTGTGTCTAGGATAATATTTCCCATATTTTAGTCTCCTGTAGTTGCATTCAATCTGAATTCTCTACTAGTTATTTTCTTTCTATGGATTTGATTAATATTCCGAGGTTTTGTTCTTACCCCTTCTTCTATGCTATATTTCTCAATCCTATTTTTAAACAAACCCATGGAATTCTTATCATTAAGTAATTTAAAGCAGGATTCCAGTAAATTATTTAAGTTACTTACTTTCTTTTTTTTTCTCTCCTTTGTAAGTATGATCCAAAGACCGAAGCATATAAAAAATAGGAGTATCAAACCTATACATGGTATTTTATGTGGATGCTTCATTCTCCTTCAGGAATTCCTTCTTTTCTTTCTTGAAAGTTTTATTCCCCTTCTTTGCATCAAACAACTATTGTGGCTGAGTGTTCTTCTAAATCCAACACTGAGATACCTTATTCTGATCATGTGCATTTGATCTTGTCTTCACTCCTCCTCTAGTCACTATATTGATTTTCCTCCCAGGATCCCTTATTTCTACAGTAATCCACTGAACATTCTGGCTATTTAGATTTCTCTTCTCCTAGGTCTTTGTCATTAATTTCAGGCACTCTTCTCTCATGTGATCTTTTGCGTGAAATTACATACATGTTGTTGTTGGTTGAGGACAATATCTAGAATAGTGTCTTTGTTGTTGAAATTTATGTTAGATAATAGGCACTCTGCCTCTTCCCATTCCTCCTCTTCCTCTGCCTATGAATCCTCCTATGTTCCCCTCTGGATCCATTTTTTGTTGATGATAATGTGGTGTCTGATTATACTGTGAGGGTTGTTGAAACTATGGAACTTATTGAAATTGTTGTGCGTTTCAAAATTGAGGTGTAGTCTATGCTTCCATCAACTCAACCTTCATCCTGTATGCATATGAGGTTCTTTCCTTCATTAACTCTAGAGTTCTACAATTTTTGTCCTCATGGCCCACTGGTTTACAAAAGTTATAGAAAGTACTCTTCAGTTATGTCTTGTACTTATGTATCATAGGGTAGTGATAAGGATCATGACCATGTGTCTTGCATATTCCACACCAAGTCCCTCCCATAGGAAATGTCAGACACTCATTCTTGTGATGTCCCTCTGATTTGCACATAGTACACCATATTTCTTCTCTTTTCTCCCTGCTCTTATTTTGATTTAATTTGTCTGTCAAGTTGTTTAGGTCTTCCTTCATCTCTTCTATAGATGGATCTATTTTATTATATTGATTATCCTTTAAATGCATCGCTTCTTGTCATGCCACTTCCTGGTTTTGAAATTTTTGTTGTCTTAATGGATATTTGAAATGTGGTAAAAGATCATTTATAAATAATTGTTTATGTTGCATGTCATAAATGGCATACTTCAGTTTACCTTTCAATGTCTTGAACTTATGATCAATGTCCCATACAAATTCTCCTAGATTTTGTCTAAACTCAATCATCTCATTCATAAATTCATCCTCTAGATTTGTCCTCTGAAACTCCCTGATCAGTTCCTTCATGATCTCTTCCATTGTTCCTAGGGCACCCTGTGGATTTTTTACTGCCAGGTTCATGTACCAATCTAGCACGTGGTTTCTGAATGTTATTTCTAACTGTGCTACTTTTGCTTCCTCATCAGTGACTCGTTTCGCTTCCCATATTCGCTCACACATGAATAGGTTCTTATTTGGGTCTTCTGATCCATCCCCAGGAAACAATGGTGATATTATCGTTGGATCTTCACCTTCCATTGTCGAATGTGCTATACCTGCTCCGTGCGGTACTACTATCTATGTATTTTTGTTTGGAATTGAGCTCCCACTAGTTTTGCAACTGGTACTTCCACTTGTACCACTACCTTTAATGCTACTGATAATTACACTTGTACCCTAAGTTCTAGTATGATCTCCTAGATTCTTCTAATCGTCAGTCACTGGTTCTATAAAAAACTCTTTCTTTGTTGATGTCTTAATCGTACATGGGGTTGCAGGTTCTACATTGATTCATATCTAGACAGGGGTATCTGCTTCCTCATTAGATCTCGCTCCTCTAGTATTTTTTTCATATTTTGCATGTAATATTTCCTCAATATGCTCCACGGCACATAGATCCTCTACCTCTTCTTCATCACTCTCCAAGCCTTCTATCTCGACTACTTATCTTTTCTTCCTATTGAGCTTATACTGGTAGGGTCTTCCACTGCACGTCGTCCCCTCCTTCTACATAATTTCCTAGATCTCGTCTTGATCCATCATAATGGGATATTTCCCGTTACTGTGATATTCTCTATCCATTTCCCCCTCCATCTCATACCTTCCTCAGGTTTCTCGTAACTCCTCCATGCATGCAGGGTAGTTTAGCTATCTGATTCCATAGTTAATACCAATTTATCATGAAATAATATCTTTATCGAAGTGTACAATGATCTGATGTACCCTCCCCTTGGACCCTTAAGAAAATACTTCTTTTCTACACTATAATAATTTGATGTATCTACTTCAAACTTAGTGATATACCCCACTACAATTCTATCTAGCAAGAAATCTATTGCACGTGTGAATGTTTTATTTACCTTTTTCAACCACACAATACCTTCTTCTGTCCACTCCATTGATCTAACTCTATTTGTTGGATGGGTATCTTTCAACCATGTTATCCACTCCTACAATAGCATGGGAAACTCACTAAAGAAACTCTTGTGTATTTCACTAAATATGTTTCTCTCCAAATACTATCTTTGCTTAAAACTAGAGCTTCTATTATCTTTACGAGAAAACTCTAGTTACTGGATTGTCAACCATCTTTCAATATCCTCTTTCATGGGGTTCCAACCTAAAAAAATTCCCTTTATTAATCCCTCACGCTATACTATGTGATACATCCCGCCCGATCTAATATTCTCAGTTCCAACCGAAAATAGAACCATTGTTGGGTTTACTATGGGCTGACCTAGGTTATAACTACAATATTACCAACAAAACCTTCTACCATCAGCCCTTCTAGATACCAAAAGGAAACACAACACATGGAGTGCACTTCGCAATCTCACCCGAGATGGCTTCTATGGGTGGTCGCAGGACTGATATGTCTGTAGGCCGAGGATGGAATGTGTTTCTCTCATGGGCATTTAACCTACTCATTGTTAACCTTCAAACCCTCACTAGATATCACTCCAAAACATTGTCACACCTATTATAATAGGACTTCATTAACCATCATAATCACATGTGTTCAATGAAAACCATTTATCTACTATAACACGATATTCCGATATAAACCCCAGATATAACATTCTATTATTTAGTCTTATTTTGAAGATTCCTTTAGCTTATTTGTACTTCGAAGTGTTCATTCCTTTATCATATAACAATTGCATCATAAAATTAATTAAAAAAATACAATCATGGACACTGCATACATTCACATAAAACATATATATATATTGTGGTTCGCTCCCCTGGGGATATATCCAAAAGAATTTGTTGTTTTTTATCTTTATTCATGTTTCTACAAAATCTATTGCTCCTCACTGTACATTTCTCCCTCTATTACACACGATCTCCATAGATCACAACTGTTCTCACAACAATGTGAACTTTTCACTCATCCACTATCAGAATATATAAAAAAAGGTTAACTCACTACTCACCACCAACAACAAAAAGGAAAACAACAAAAACAACCCTCTCATTGTCCTAATACATTCCACTTATACAAAAATCGGACAAATACCTTACAAAAACCCTAACCGTAAGAGGATTTGATTTTTCCACTTTCTCCTTGACTTAATCTCAACTGGTCCTCAATCCAACCATTGCTCCAAGTTTGTATGTGTCCACTTTTCAACTTCTCTGCAACATTTTGTCCACTTTGTAACTTCTTTTCTTGACGTTGATTTTTCCTCCTTTTCTGACACCACTTTTCCTTTATTCCCAACTTGCTCCCCTTTTTTTCGGTGCTACTTTAATTCCTTAAAACATTCTTCAATTTTTCCCAAAATTGGCCTGCGTGAAAAATCCTATACCCATATCCTTCTATAATAATCATAAATGAATGACACATGATATGAATCCTTAGAAATCAAAGGAACTTTTTTTTTTTGTAAATCAGTGAGAAAACTACATTATTTCTGTGTATAATGTACAATAAAAGGAGGCGTTGTTGTTCTTCCAAGAGGAAACCATAACATCTAAGTCACCAAACGATATTATCCTTGACTAAAGGCTACATGGTTGGGGTACCGGTCTCCCAAAAAGGAAACCAGACCAGACCTATCCAAACCCAGTTTTACTTTTGCTTTCCAGAGACTAAACATATAACAAAAGATTAAACTAAACCAATTACAGTTACTTTCAACTACAGGCTAACATTGATAACAAAATAAGACTAACCAACTACAGGCTAACATTTTTCCTACTAACTCCCAGCTTAGTTTCCTGTACTTGTAAAAATAAGGAAATTGGTAAGACTTCATAGCTATAGAAATTGGTAAGACTTCATAGCTAGAGAAATTGGGGATGTTCCATCGATCTTCATGTCTGAGATTTACTGTCCTCTTTGGGGGAGGTTATCCTGGTCTTGCAAATTTGGGCTGGCGTGCCAATGCCATATGTTGGTGTTATGTCCAAATGATGGATGAACCTCAGGTACAAGTGAAACTAGGATGCAAGCATCTCCAATTTTCTCTGTTTGTTTTTTTCTATGTCCATGAACATTTTGAACATTGTCTCCAACTTGCCCACCCTGCATTGTATGTCTTCCAACAAGGAATTCATCTCTAACTATTCCTTCTTGTGTACCTCATGTATTTTCCCTTTGACCTTGACAATTAGAATTTTTGTGTTCCATGCCATCTCTAGTGTTTTGTGGAAGAGTGTCTCCATAATTTGGGTAGCCCCCGTGTCTTTAATCCAATCCACTTCCTGGGATATAGTCTCCATATCCTTTCTTCCTCGTTCCTCTTTAATCTCCTCCTCCCAGCTTTCTACTGCTTGTTTCCCCATCTGTGGGACTGAATATTGGTACATCCTCGCTGCTTTCCTTGTAACATTCTCTATCCTCTAGATTTTCCTCTAGATTTATGGCTTTCCCTCCTCGATGGGCCTTTCCTCATGGTGTGTTTTAAACGCACCATGATCCAGATTATTTTCGGCACGAAATGAGCGCGGAGATATAATAAAGAATTGCGAAGAGATATCACAGATATTCAATAATATAGCAGGAATGTATCATATATGAAACCATAAACATATATATATAGTAATACATGTTTTATATTAATGAAATAAATGTACAGAGACTGTAAAAATACAGAGTGAAAGACTCACTAGAATGGTGGTAGCTTATCTCTAAGAAGAGATGCGACGGCTACTCGTATTCATAAGAAGATGATTACAATGAGGCTATGAAGGAATTTTCATGATATAAAGGAATGAAAAAAACCCTATACATCCAAAAACCTAACCCTAGGATATGAAGCGCCAAAATTCATGTGGGCCCCATTTGGGTAAGTTAGTACATCAACTTCCCGGGGTCATAACTTTTACATACAATCTTTGTTTTAGGCGTGTGATAGCCCATTGTAAAGGTATCATTGAGGAGATTCATTTTAGGGGATAATTATTTCCTTTGGCTATCATTGAGAATCTCAATCCCAAAAAACCTTCATTTAGGCCCTCAAAATGGCCCCAAAAGTTAAAAACTGCTAAAAATAGTAAATTGCCAAAATTGCCAGAAAACTATTTTGAGCCAGTTGGAAAAGGTGGGTGGCCATTGATATCCAACTATATAAATCATCCATCCTTAGGAATAAATGGTATCCATTGCGTTGAGTGCTCGGAGGAGAGGAAAAATCGTTTGCTGAATTTGAATCTTGGTGAGTTGCTTGCCTTGCAGGAGATGCCACGCTGCTCAGTTTGTGGAATTCTATCCTGAACCTGTTGAGGCTGAGGTTTTTCAAAAAGTCGAGCTACATGAGAGGAAAATGTGAATAATGAATCTTTGTTCTTTTTTACAACCTTCTTGACCTTCTTCTATTGGATAGAAGGTTCCTAGGGAGAGGTTGTAGTGGTTGCAGTGTCCTTTTGTTCCCCCCTTCACCCACATATGTGAATGAAAAAGGTGCTCCCCCTCTTCAGGATCTGTTGGTTCTTCTAGTTGAATTGTTGCGGTCGCAACAATAGCAGTGGGTTCTGCGTCGATGATCTATCTTTTATTAGTGTTTTCAGAATCAGATTCTGAATCAGAGTTTGGCTCCTTGACTTTGATCTCGACCACCAATGACTATTTTTAGTGACATTCATTGGTGTTGTGCCAGGGCATTTTGTGGAAATCACACCATTTTCCGGTGTCCTTCTTTGTCTTTATGTGACCCTTCTTTTCCTGTGGCTAGGACTGGTTTTTGAGAGACTATTTGTTAGGAACGTCTTTGTCATACTTTGGTTGTTGTGGATTTGCAGACCTGAACTCCCGTTTGTTCTTAAATTTCTGCTCGATTTTAACAACATATCGATAAGCAGCATCGAGTGATGAGATGTCCAAAAAATCCATTTCAGTTTGGATGTATCTGTGTATAGCTCCATAGTATTTCAGAACCAAATTTTGTTTGGAGTCTTTGATACCGAGTTTAGTGTGCAAGGTATGGAAGGTATTGGTGAACTCTAGAACTGCTTGGCCCCTCTCTTTCCATAGTGTGGTCCATCTCATGTACTGGTCCTCATAGTTGAAAACATAGTAATATTGTTCCTTTACCACATCCACATTAAAATCCCAAGTGGGATTGACTCCATATATTCCAAAATCCTCTATGGAAGTTTTCTCCCAGTAAGTTTCCCACCAATGTTTGACATGGGGGATATATCTAAGGAGTGCGAAGGTGATATTTTCTCTGTCGGAAAAATTGTGAACAGAGAAATAACCTTCTAGCAGATTTAACCATTTTTCTAGGGCTTCTGCATCTATCTGTCCTTCAAATACAAGAATATAAAAATTAACTTGTACCTTGAAAGGAAAGTTACCTACAATGTGGCCCTTTGATGAATATGCACCTATTTATATTGGAAGGCATTGAAGGATGTGGGAAAAATTATCCATCATTTCGTCCCTTTGTTGCATGAGAGCTTGCTCAAGAAACAGACAGATAGGATCATTTGCTCCATTGTTTTTCTTTTCTTCTTCCATTGAGGGTTTCTTGGGTGTGTGAGAGTGATATTCCTCAAGAGATATAATCTCGAGACCCAATTTTCTATACTCGGACCTCGTAGGGAACATGCACCGAAAAATGATCAAGCGCAACCCTCTCTGATACCACTGATCCAGATTATTTTGAGCATGAAATGACCACAGAGATATAGTAAATAATTGCACAGAGATATCATCGATATTCAATAATATAACAGGAATGTATCATATATGCAACCATAAACACATATGTATAGTAATACACAATTTCTATTAATGAATAAAATGTACAAAGACTGTAAAAATACAGAGTGAAAGACTCGGTAGAATAGTGACATCTTATCTCTGAGAAGAGATGTGATGGCTACTCGCATTCGCAAGAAGATGATTACAATGAGGCTTTGAAGGCCTTTTTAAAATATAAAGGAATGCCCAAAACCCTATACATTCAAAAACCTAACCCTAAAAGATGAAGCACCAAAAGTCATGTGGGCTCCGTTTGGGTAAGTTAGTACATCAACTTCCCGGGGTCGTAACTTTTACATACAATCTCCATTTTAGGCATGTGATATCCCATTGGAAAGGTATCCTCGAGAATATTCATTTTTAGGGCTCAAACATGCCTTCAAATATCATTAAGAATCTCGATCCCAAAAAACATTCATTTAGGCCCTCAAAATGGCCCCAGAGGTTAAAAATTGCTAAAAATAGTAAATTGCCAAAATTGCCAGAAAACTGTTTTGAGCTAGTTGGAAAAGGTGGGTGGCCACCAATATCCACCTGGATCATGCCATGACCTTGTACCTGCTTGTTGTTTTACAACTTTCTCTTTTCTCTGACCTCTCACTGCCTTTCCATTTTTGTAAGCTGATCTTGGGACTGTAAAAATTGTAGGGGATTAACTGCAACAAGTTGTGGGCCTTTCTATGGATCCTCTTCTTATAATGTTTTCACCCCCGGGTGCTCGTACTTCCTAATAATTGTTCCATGAGGTGAAGGATATGATTACACTCATGCATCAATGCTCTATTTCTTTCCATTATTCTCTACTTACCTCTCAACTCATCGTAACCCTTCCCGCCATATGTATTATCTACATTTCTGTACTCAAACCTTATCCCAAGAGCCGAGATTCGCACAACCTTATCCTCCCTTGTTTATGTCATTCTCTTCTCATTATTAAATTCAATATTTCCTGAGTTAGCTCTCGATATGGCCTCTGAATACATACTCGTTCTTTGTACCACCACTTTCCATCCCTTCTCAATCCCTTTTACTCTCATAATGAGACATAATGCCTAAGTGTTTGGATAGTCAAGCTTCGCCTAGGTCCCACACTGGGTTCGACTCCCCCCTGTATGCCCCGATGTGAATATCATATTTGAATGTGGAACTATGGATCCATGTTTTCTAGGTGTTCACATTATGATCTGAGTTGGCCACTCAGAATTCCACTCCACGCCTCGTCCAATAGACTGTCCCCCATGGTTTCTCCCTTGTTTTCTAGTCTGTCAGCCAAATCATTTGCAGATCTATGAATCCATATGAATTATATCATGAATATGGTTTTTAAGTTCCTCAAGATCCATTGTAGCATATATTCTAGATTCAAATGTCTTATCACCTTACCAATTATGGTTCCACATTGTAGTTTTATTTCTTGTTGATCATCAGAGCCGAGTCTCCCTTGACTATGACACTAGTAGGTACTTTTCTAATCATAATATCTAGACCATTTTATAAACATCTAAACTCAATTGAGTTGTTTATGGTTTTGCCAATGACAACTGTATAGAGTCAGATAATGTTTTCCCCACTATCTCTAAACACTCTCCCTGCTCCATCTTTTCCGAGGTTTCCTTTGGAACCACCATCAAAATTCAATTTCAAGAAGTTTGATTGAGGTGGGGACTAGGTGTTTCCATAATTGAGAATACATGGGACATGAGGGGTAGGTAAGTTATGACTCTAATATTTTAATTGTAACCATAGAAAGATTCAAAGGTCCTAGGGAGACGTCATGTTTTTCTAGCACGTAAAGTTCCTACTCTACATTCTTTCTCTTAATTGTGTTTTGATAGTCTCCACTATATTTGAGGTTGGGTAACTTTCGTTCCTAAAGTGTCGACTTTTTATTTATTTCCAAAGTGCCAAGATGACCATTCTACGATTTAACCCCAATAATTGGTTAACCACTTTATTTTTAGTTTATCGCTCCTTCCAGTTCTTTAAAGTAGCTCTAATGTCTCCACTTTACAAGTTAGACATGTAATCCATTGAGATGGATTCCCAAGGATTCTCTGAACAGGAAGATGGGTGTATAAGACTTGCTCATTTATGGCTGGATTGGAAATGGAACATGAAGTGAAATATATTATATACGTTTTGATGTCCTGTCGAAGTTTTGGCCAATAAAAATGTTTCTGAAGAATGACCATAGTTTTCTCTACACCAAAATGTCCTACCACCCGACTGTAGTGGGATTCCCAAATCATATTTGCATTCTCTCTTGTAGGAACATAGATATGGCCTAGGTGTCATAAGAGTCTATCTTGAATGTGAAAATTAGTGATAGTTGCACCTATACCCAAGAGATGATATCTGGTGGCGAAGTCTGTATCTTGTTGATAAGGTTGGGGCCACTTAGATGCTTCATGTCCAGAGGAATGAAGCACAAAGGTGAGTACAACCACAGGAGGATGACTGAGGTAGTCAATGAAATGATTAGAGATACATGTCTTATACTTGATGTTGGGATGTAACTGTTGCAGGTAGGTGGACCACTTATGATGGCGGTCGTTTTGCAATTTCCCCTGGGTCTGTATGAACTACAGAGGCTTTTGATCAGTGTGTATGATCGTATATTTCCCTAGAACATAATGTTTCCATTGACGACATGATTGTATAATGGAGTACATTTCCTTGTCATAGGTGGGGTATTTCCAGATAGTATCGGCGAGTGTCTCACTATGGTATGCCACCATATGCCCATGTTGAGTGAGAACTGCACCCATAGTTTAGTCAGATGTATCAGTCTCAATCACGAATGGTTGTTGCAGATTGGGAAAGGAGAGTACTGGAGTTGAGCACAAGTGATGCTTCAGATCATTGAATTCTCATTGATCCTCCTTCCCACACATTATCTTGACCTTACTACTTCCCTTGGTAACCTAGTTAAGGGACCATGCAATATGGGAGGATCCAGACATGAATTGTCAGTAGAAGTTGGCTAGTCCCAAAAATATTTGAAGCTCGATCAATGTGGATGAGGCTGGCTAGTCACAGATGAATTAAATATTAGTTGTATCAACATGTACCCCATGCTCATAAAAAATGTATCCCAAGTATTGGACCATGTTCATGCCCAAAAGAGCATTTTTCCAAGTTGGCATAAAGCTTGTGCTACCACAGAGTGCTCAAAACTTGTGGAATATGTTTCATGTGCTCCTCCCATGTTCTATTGAAGATGAGGATGTCATTCAAATATACTACCACAAAGGAGTTGGTGAAGGGTCCCAATACATCATCCAACAACCTCATGAAAGTGGTTGGTGCATTTGTTAAGCCAAAGGGAATGACTAGTCATTCGTAGAGATCTTATTTATTCATTAAGGATGTCTTTCTTACATCAGTTGGCTCAATGGGAACCTGGTGGTAGCCAGACTTTAGGTCATTCTTGTTGAAGAATGTTTCCCCCTTGAGTTGGTCAAGAAGGTCATAAATCCTTGGAATGGGGTAGCGGTTCCTAATTGTGATTTTTTTAAAGGATCTGTAGTAAATGTAGAGTCGCCAAGTCCTGTCCTTCTCATGCACCAATACAATTGAGCTTCCGCAAGGGCAGGACCTGGGTATGATGTGCCCCTTTTGGAGAAGGTCTCATATCTTACACCTTCTTTTTTAATTATCCATCAATGAGCACCGATAGACTAGTCCATTAGGTAGAGGTGCATCAGGGGTTAGATCAGTTGGATGCTTGACTTGGAAGTGTGTCGGTACCCATGTAGGTGAGGCAAATATTTATCTATATTATTCCACGATCCCATCCACTTGATTCTGATGTAAAGAGAGGTGATGTGTAGAGGCCATGGATGTGGCAGTGACCTTTTGGTTATTGTGAGCATGGATCACAAAGAAGAAGAACTTCCCGGTCTATGAAATGACTTTACTGCATTTCTTAGAAGAGATTAAAGAAATAACAGTAGGTGGTGCTACCTCTAGGATCCTGTACAATTGTCTACCCAAAGTAAAAATAAGATTGTGGGGTCTAGATTCATACACAACATGATTCTTCCAAAAATATGGTTTTCCTAAAAGAACATCACAAAATTCAAGGGGAGAAATATCACACAATACCTCATCTTTGAAAGCCTTGATGTCGTAAGGTAGGCGACACTGTTGGCTGACACGTAGATCTCTTCCTTGGTGAAGCCAACCAATGGTGTAGGGATGAGAGTGTGGTGTCATTGGTAGTTACAACCGCTTGACAACCTCTCTTTAAATTAGATTCTTCTGACTACCACTATCAACAATGAAATGAATTGAAGCCCCCTTGACCCACATCTATGAGTGAAACAGGTGTTCCCCTTCCTCTAGTTATTCTGGTTTGATTGGCTGGACTTTGGTTGTAGCAACAATGGCATTGGTTTTAACATCGATGATCTGCTTCCCTCCAATATTTGAATCAGAATCAAAATTGACCTCTGAATCAGAATCCTTCAACTCGACCTTGATGGACTTCTTAGAGAGACATTCTTCGGAGTTGTGCCGAGGAATTTTATGGTACTCACACCATTTTCCTGTGTCCTTATTCATCTTCTCATTGGCCTTCCTTTGTTGCATCTTGGGTTGGTTTTCCTGAGGGTGTCCATATCAACATGGTCCCTTATTGTGTGGGTTGGGGCTTCCTTTTCCCTGCTTCGGCTATGAGGTGTTTGCACATCCAAACTCTCATCGTTTCTACTTAAATTTCTGCTCAATCTTGACAACGCATCTATAAGTTGTTCCCAATGAGGTGATTTTGAGGAACTCCATTTATGTTTGAATGTATCTATGCAAACAATCATGTTATTTGAGCACCATATGACGCTCAGAGTCTTTGATACCCAATTTGTTTCATAGGGTATGGAAATTATTGGTGAAATATGGTATTGACTTGTCCCTTTTTGGACATAGGGTGGTCCATATGGTGCACTAGTCCTCGTAGCTTCCAACATGGTAGTATTGTTCTTTCATGTAATCCCAGAAGGAATCCCATGTAGGGGCCACTAAAAAAATTTTAGATTGCTCCATGGCCCTTTGCTTGGAGCAAGTATACCACCAGTCTTTAACATGGGGAAAGACCTTGAGGAGTGAAAAAGTGATCTTTTCCCTATTAGACAAATTGTGGATCAAAAAATATCCTTCGAGTAGATTCAACCATTTATCTACAACATATGCATATATTAGTCCTTCAAGTAATGGAATATCAATATTTACCTGTACCTTGAAGGCTGTTCCAAGGCCTCTTTATGAAGATGCTTCTCATGTGGGCAGTCGTTGAAGGATCTGCGCGGAGTTGTCCATCATTTCATTCCTTTGTCACTTGAGGGATTCCTTGAGCAACATTTTAATAGGATCTTATGCTCAATCATATTTATTTTCATCCCCCATGGTTTTTTGTTGGGCTCGATTGGTTCGAGTCCAACTTCTTGTACCCAGATCTTGTCAAAGACATGCATGAAGAAGAATAAATAAAGAGAAGATTTCTCTGATACCACTGATACATATTTAGGAGCGAAACGAACTAATTAATAAACTGAATACAATAAACACCGAGATATAAATAATAACACAAATATCCAATGAACAATATATTCTAGTAAATAATGAAATAAATTGAAACTATAAGACTGCAAAACTGAAACACTTGCTTGAATGGTGGTAGCTATCTTTGAGAAGAGATGTGGCTACTATGCTTATCCGTCTGAGAAAAATGGATTACAATGAGGATCCTAAGGCCTTTTTGATATTACTCAAGAATTCTAAAACACTAGAAATCCAAAAACCTAACCCTAGAAGGTGAAACGCCAAAAGTCATGTGGGCCCTATGGGTGAGTTGGTGTAATTTGGTACCTCAACTTCCTAGGGTCGTAACGTTTGCATACGACCTCCATTTTAGGTGTATTATAGCTTGTTGGAAAGGTATTTCAGAGAGATACACATTCCGTCATCAAACTCTAACTTTTTTTACAATTGGACTGTGGAGATCCAAAAAAAACAACGTTTAGGGCCCCAAAATGGCCTTGGAAGTACAACAATATGTTTTGACATGAAACATACAAAATAATCTATTTGGATTAGGCGAGAGGCCACCCATATCCACCTGGAGGCTATGTGGGGCTTCAGATAGCTCCAAAAGTGTAGAACCCACAATTACAAAGCATTACAAAAGAACGTGATGAACAAAAACAGACACGATGAGCCAGTTGGAATAGGTGGGTGGCCACCAATATCCACCTGGATCATTGTCAAAGGACCAATCCAGTCTGAGAAATGTTGGATATGACTGGCTATTATCCATGATATTAATGACCTCAAATTCGGCTACATTTCACACTCCATCTATGTTAACATTTACTCCTACCAGTATCCCTATCGATATTATATTATGTTTGTTTTCCAACCTCAAATAAATAGTTGACCAAAATAACTTTTTTTTCCGCATCATTTCCCACCTTTGTCTTGGAAGAACATTTACATATGATCCTATTTCCAAGATGGCATTATCCATGCCATAGTATTCTACCTGCACACTCAACTTGAAATCTTTGTTTGTCCTCTTCTTGTGCAATACTTGGTTCAATTCTCTATGTGTCATGGGTGCTTCTCTATATTAAGTGCACTAATCATTCTTCCCACATAGTGCATTCATCATTGATTCGTTGTTCATCAACTCTAAAAAACTCTTTAGAAAATATTTCAAAGTATTTACTTTCACGACTGACCTTTCTAGAATGGTGCGATCATAGACTAATGACATATCATATACTAGTGGTACATTTGACATTGAGGCTATCCAGTCTAGTCCTAATATTTCCTTCCTATCTTGTTGATATGTTTGTTTCTCTTTCTGTGGGTTAAATACTAGTGTTCATTGAGATGCTTTCCTTATCCATTGCTTGATCCCCTTTAATTTTTCCATCGCATCTGCTCCAATTCTCATTCCACCATGTGTAATGGCTACTACTCTCGACCAATCATCACACACTTTGGCTACTATCATCTGTACATTCTCATTCTGGTTCTGGTTTTTATTCTGGTTCCTTCTTTCCTTCCATCTCACTATTAGTTGAGGAAAATCCTTCATCGCATGGTCCAATGCTCTACATTACATGCACATCATGAAATGAATTGGGTAGTCTCTCTCTAAATGTCCATGTTGGTTTCAATTATAATAAATTATTCATCCTCTACCTCCTATACCAAATACTCCTTGACTTTGATCTATGACGAATCCTCCTCGTCCATATTTTGTGACATTTGCTTCTTGGTTTCTGTAAGCATCTAAAGTGTGCTCTCTCATTAAGTCTAATGTGTGACAATCTCTCTCATCATGTCCTATAGACTTGTGAAATTTAACTAACAAATTCCTCAACATACAATGGTACGTCTACAATAATGGACAAGAAGCTGGATGATGTCCCCATATCTTTCATATTTCACAATATCCCACTCCTCTTGCCAATGGGTTGGATGCTTTTGTATCCATATACTCTGAAAATGTTGGGCATTCTTCCTTATGATGGCCTTATGTATTACATGTAATAAGCAATAATGTTTCACACTTTTCCTTTACCTTTGTTGTTTTTGATGATTGAACCCTTATCACAACAAAATAAGAATAAACCCGTGCCATCCCTGTGCTATCTTCTAAAGGAGATTTTTCTAATTTCATCGTAATTCCTAATTCTTTTGGTTGTTATGTGACCTTGTGATGCATCAAAGGAAAACAAGTTTGTGACAATAGATCTGCAATAAACCATTCTCTATGTTGTTAGTCAGGAATATGAAATGTTAACCTACCCATCACATATTTAAATCTCTGATCACAATCCAAAACTATTTCATTATGTACTTTCTTAATTTCTTTCATCTCTGTGATATAATGTGACTCGGATTTCAGCTTCCAAAATTCCTTTAACAATGATTTTCCAATCTTTGTCAATGTTATTGATTGTCCTACCAGTGTAGTAGTATCATACTTCATGTACCATAGCAATGCGCAACCTCTTAACATCGTAGCTAACTATGTAATATTCATTTCATGATCCTAGACATTCTTCACATTGCATATCGTATCGTATACTGATGCAGGAGCATCCTACTTCCAAAAAATTGTACATTTGGTAGAGACCTAGGGGTTCTTCATTTTCCTAGGGAATTGATTCCCTAAAGGACTTTGATTGTAAATTTTATGTAATTTCCTAAGTTGCTAGACAATTCTAGAATGTGTGAGTGGATTATATTAATTAATTCTAATCAAATTTTCTTTGGAATAGATATCGATAGAATTATTAGTATGTTGGGAGGTCTTAGTTTGAGTAGATATCATAAGGATGGAAAATCCTAAATGTTAGTCTTGTTAGAAGATATTGTGGATATGAGAGGATCCTTAGGGAGTTTTTGAGTAAATAGTGGATCTGAGCCATAATTGTTTTTAGGATTATTTTGTATACAATTGTAATCCTCAGAGGCATTCGGGGTTGGTTAGGAAAATAGAAAGTCAGACCAATGGAGGATGGTCAAGTAAAGGTATATTAGGTGATGAGATATAGAATACCTATTGTATGAGATTTAGGAGGCCTTGAAATCCTTATGTAAGCTATGTGTACAGTGTGTATATTCGAGTAATAGAAATACTATGTTTAAAGTATTAAAGAGGAAGTCTCTATTTCATTGAGTGAATATCTATGTCATAGGATTATCAGGAATATCTCTATTAAAAGGGATCTGTGTATATGAGGAATTGTGTGTTGTGGGTCTAAGAATAATTGACTCTTTAAAGGTTGTCATCGAGGTGATCATCATTTGCTATAAAGGATCTATGATCTTAACTAGTTGTAGGTGTAAAAGGTCGAGGAAGAAGAACCTCATGGAATGAATGAATAACATAATGGATATGGTCATTGATCACTGTGAAGGATAGATTATCCTATCCATTTACAGGTAAATGATTATTAATATTCTAGAGGAGCTATAGGCAACATCCAATCAAAAACCTAGTTAATATGTCACCACCAATTCAAGAATGTTTGTTATCGTTGGATTCTAAACTAGATTTAATGCAGGCAGTCGGATTTTAATTAAGGAAAGACCGAAATAAACTAGTTGTTTTCCCACTACTTGATTAAGTCCCAGATGTTGTATTATATTTGAGGACAAGGAAAAATATTGATCATCGATCATACTTAGAGAGGAGAAGATCCATGGTGGAGGTTTATTTCATATGGTGGAATAACACACAAATTAATTTAGGATGGAGATGCAAAATTATCTTAGTCATAAAAGGTCTTGACACGCATCAGTATATTATTTA
>JZKD02S1296958.1:62482-82330 GCA_000966675.3 Picea glauca | reverse complement strand
TGGATATTCAGGATGAAACTCAGCCCCCTATATGCTTAGCTATCGATAAGCGCATTAGGTCATGTGGTAGAAGTTCTTGAGTGGAGTGAATTATGCGAGTTAATTCATATATAATTAATACAGTCAGTGTACCAGAGAATGAATGGAAAAAGAGGATTTGATCGAATGATGTGATCGAATAACTTGAGAGAAACTGAAATTAAGTCTATAAGGTGGATTTTCTAAAGGGCCTAGGTAAATGAACCTGGTATACATGTGAGTCTCACCAAAAAAGGATGCTTGGACAACCTTGTGTGAAGGCTGATAGAGAAGCCAAAAATCAGAGAGTTTATTATACTATTGGTATTGACCTCTAAGGTCATCAATTTTGTATCAGAGCAAGTTAATTTACTCGTTTAAGGATGGGAAGATCTTGTTAACTCTCTGTTGAAAAGTTTAATTAAAGGCTACGAGTAGGTGGATTGATACAGAGGATCCAAGTGAAACTGGTACCGAGACATGGTATAGAGATAATCTCTTACTTTGAGAAGAAATCATACATGGATATGAAAAAAATATTGCAGTAAGAGATATTGTACAGAGGAATACACAAGGGAGCTCATATTTGTGAAATATGAAGGAACATGGAAGCTTATATTTAGTGAAATCTGACAGGATAAAGGCAATTGGATAAGGAGAATTTAGATTGATAGAAATGTGATACAACAGAAGACAACATACATACAAAGGAAAAGTGATGAGAAGGATTGAAGAGAAATGAATGGGAAATCAAGATCATACATATATCTTGAAGGTTGACATGATGTAGTTTTAATTCTAACTCTAGTTTGATATTGTATGTAGTTTTAAGAAGACTAAAGAATATTGCTAGCAACCATGACATCCGAGTGAAGTTGTGACAGAGAACCAATTGTGTTCTTGTATGAGGAAGAGCATGTGAGGTCTAAGAGGAAGCAGTGGAAAAGAACCTTGATAGATCCAACATATATTGTAATAAGGAGACCAAGTGAGTCTTCTCAAAGGAAAGTGGAAACTACAAAGCCTAGAGGAGAAATTTTTTCTCAAGAGGTTATAGGGGAGAGAACCATAGATAACAAGAGGTCAATATCACAAGAGATATCTCGATGAGGTATGGAAAAACATGTATGAATACTTGTTGAAAGAGGAGGCTTGAATGTAGTCCACAGATGAACAAGTTGAAGTTCACAAAGGAAATGGAGATAATAACTACTATGAGTCATTGCAGAGGTTCAGAGGAAATCCATAGTAGAAAAAGGAAATATTCCAAAGAAGATAGCATAAGTAAGAGGATGATTCAGGAAGATATTGACAGATACACGGATGATTTAAAGTTCCAACTCAGTTACATGGAAATATTGCTACAAAGCAAGGTGAAAGAGAACAAGAGACAAGGATGTAGTATGAATAAGAAAGTGAAATGGACAATCATTCTATTATTTGAAGAGAAGATAAGGAAAGGATTGGAGGAATTGAATCATTGGTTAAAGGCTTTGATGTAGAAGGATAAAATCAAAGGAGATGAGTTTAAATTACGGCCATTGAAAGAACAATGAGTTCACTATTGTGAACCACAACAGGGAGAGATCCTTGGAGAGGATGATGTTGAGAGGAGACCTATTGAGAGTCTGACATATTCATTGGGGGATGATGATGATGAGATACTTTCAAGAAGTCTCATGATCTCTTTGGAGAGTTTATATCAACATATGAACATGTTGATAGAGGAATCAAATGAGGATGAAGGGCCTTATGTTTTTAATATTGACAATTTCTCTGGATTTGCAGGTTTAGTAAGTATTGAACCATTTGAAGTTGTAAACATTAAGAAGGAAGAAGAAGAAATGTATAAAAATATTTCAAGAAGATAGGATCAGAATTACATTATGATGGGGGATGAGGCAAGAGTGTCTCATAAAGACAACCAAGAAGGAAAAATGCATACACATTGTTTTAATGATATTGCTGATAGAGAGTTAGAATAAATTATTTTTGTAGATAACACATAATACATGGATTATGAATATAGCCAAAGGGAAGTTGAAGAGAAGAATTATGATGCAATGCTTTCAAATTGGGATAAAGAGGTATATATACTAGAAATTTTTTTCATAGAACCTACGTCACAAAAAGAAAGTAGATCTAGAGAGGAAACATGTTCTGAAGTTCCTAGAAGTGAAGGGGAGGTGATTATTGCATTTAACGAGGTAAAAGTAAATTTAATTTTCAATTTAAATTGGAAATTGCAGGCCTAGAAGAGGAAAATGAACATGAGTTGGAAGTAGCCTCAAGACTATTTCCTAAAGGTGAAAGTAGATATTAAGTTCAACATTCAAAGTTTGTGAATTTTGAGGATGAGCTAAGAGTTTGAAGACTCAGTTCAGAATAATTTTAAAGAGAATATGGAGATGTCAATAAACATTGGCATAATTTAAGACAATAAGTAGTAGCAGTGGAGAAAAGTAATAACAAAATGTATCCAAGGGAATGACAACAAGTTTTCAGCAAAGAGATTTACCAACCAAGGGATAGACTAGACATTGAGATTAAAGAAATGAGGATGTTGATGGTGAAGATGTATCATAGAATACATTTAGGATAAATGACTATATACATCAGTAGAGCAAGTGGGGAATCACAAAATCAAAGCTAGTGGGGCATTGCAGATTTCAAAAGCAAAGCTAGTGGGGAATTGCAGATTTGAAAAGAAAAGCTAGTGGGGAATTTCCACCTAAGATATGGAGGCCAGGAGTAATGCAATAAAAAACAACAAGGAAGTGGGACAATGATGAAGGAATCAAAGATATTTAACATAAAATTTGGGACCTTGGAGGAAACTAGAAGAATGGAGCAGTTGAAGGAACTCATGATAAAGATATCATGGAAAGTTTTTTTTCCTAAGGAGTTTGATGTAGGAGAATCCTTCTTATAAAAACTTGTACATTTGGTAGAGACATATGGGTTATTCATTTTCCTAGGGAATCAGTTCCCTAAAGGAGTTTGATTGTAAATTTTATGTAATTTCCTAACTTGCTAGACAATTCTAGAATGTGTGAGTGGATTCTATTAATTAATTGTAATGAGATTTGACTTGGAACATATATCAAGAGAATTGTGAGTACGTTGGGAGGTCTTAGTGTGATTAGATATCATAAGGATGGAGAATCCTTAATTTTATTCTTGTTAGAATATATTTTGTCCACAAGATCCACAAGATCTTCTAAAAATACACAGGATCCATAAGATCAAAACCAAAATTGGTTTCAAGATCCTTTTTCTATAAAATTGTAAGCCTTAGAGGCACTCGGGGTTGGTTAGGAAACAATAAAATTAGACCAAGGGAGGATCTCCAAGTAAATTTAGATCTTTCCAGGAGAGATACAATAAATACTGGATGAGATCTAGGTATAAGAGCCCTTGACATACTTATGTAAGTTATGTGTACAATGTGTATATTTGAGTAATAGAAATACTCTATTTTGATTATTAAAGAGGAAGTCTCTATTTCATTTAAAGAATATATTTATCATAGGATTATTAGGATCTATTTAGAAGTGTTAAAATGCATCTGTGTATATGAGGAATTGGGTGTTGTAGGTCTAAAAATAACCGAGTCTTCAAAGGTTGTCATCGAGGTGATCATCAATCACTATAAAGGATCAATGATCTTAATGAGTTGCAGGTGTGAAAGTTCGAGGAAGAAGAACCTCACAGAATGAATGACGAACATTGTGGATGTGATCATTGATAATTGTGAAGGATCAATGATCCAATCCATTTGCATGTAAACGATTATTAATATTCTAGAGGAGCTATAGGCATCGTCTGATCAAAAACCTAGTTAATATCTCATCGCCAGTTGAGGAATGTTAGTGATCATTGGATATGGAACTAGATTTAATGCAAGCCATCATATTTTAATTAAGGAAATCCCACTCTAAGCCAGTAATCCTCCCACTGCTTGATTAATTCTGATCCATTGGATTATATCCGAGGACCAACTATAATATTGATCATTGATCATACTTAGAGAGGAGAAGATGCAAGGTTGAGGTCTATTTTGCATGGTGGAAAAACACAGGGATTAATTTAGGATCAGGATGTGAAATGAACCTATCCATAAAAGGCCTTGAAACATGTTAGTATATTATTTATTTCACCCCCCCTTAGCACGAAGATTTGGGTCAGATATCAGCCCCACGATATACTTATCTCTCGGTCAGAGGATTAGGTCATGTGGAAGAAGTTATTGAGTGGAGAAAAGGCTATGAATTAATTCCTCTTACCATTAATATAGTCATTATGTGAGAGAACAAATGGGCAAGGAGGATTCGATCCAATGATGTGATCAAATACCTTAAGGAGAGAAAATGAGATTAATTATATAAGGTAGATTTTATAAAGGGCCTAGGTAAGTGAACCTGGTATACACATGACTCTAATCAAAGAAGGATCTTTGGATAGCCTTGTGTGAAGGCTTACAGAGAAGCAAAAAATTAGAGAGTTTCTTATATTGTGGGTATTGAACTTTAAAGTCATCACATACAAATAGATGCTTCTATGGGTCTTCCATCCCTACTCCCTAGAATTCAGGCATTCAGAATGCATGATATATTGATGCCATTGTATTCTATGTAGTACTTACCTTTGGTGATTCTAATTAACTCAGGTTCACTAAGATACTTTCATTATTCTTGTTACTATTATGAATTCCTCCACTAACTACAATTCTTGTTTCCAAAGTTTTGGTTTTTGCATCAAATATTGGTGATGCACACGGGGTTGTTGGTTCGACGCAAATATAATATGGAATTCCTTCTTCCACTGGACTTTACTAAGGATCCTTTCATTTATATTTCCTTTCTCTATATGGTATCATCTGAAGCACTACATTGGCGTATCTTTTCTCAAATACTCTATCCTGCTCTTCTCTCTTAGCCACAATCTCCTTCTCACTATACCTAAAACATTTCCCATAGTGCAATAATCCAATATTTCCTTCTAAGTCACTATATTCCCCTCTCAAAATCCTTAGTCTATGAAATCCTTATTCATCCTTTTCATCTCTCTCATATCATCCTCTGGTCATCCCCTAGTCCCCCTATGTGCACAAAGGTACCTAGCAATGAGATTCCATCTTCATGGAATTATTGTCGCACAAAAAAATCTTATCCATGTAGACAATGTGTTTAGAAATATTCCATGGAGACACTTTATAAATTACCTCTCTGTGACATTATAAGACTTGGTACAATCAATTGCAAACTATGTAATGTAACCTCCCAGTACACTATTCAACCAAAAATGAACTGCACAAGAAACTTTATTACTTAATGTATTCAACTGTATGATCAATTCAATGGTCCAATTTCTCGAAGCCTCAACTCGATATCTTCCAACATTATCCACTAGGATTTCTAACCATTAAGTCAAAATTATCAGAAACTCACCAAAGAAGATTTCATTAAGATTGGTAAATACATATCTTGTCAACCATTGTTCATAGTTGAGCTATGGGATTCTACTCTATTCTTTGGAAAAGACTTTTGATCTCTTCCTTATTTGACCTCCAAAACATTCCCCTCAATTACAGATCCTAGGTTCCGATAAGGAAACCTTTTGTTGGCATGTAGTGGGAAGAACCAAGGTTAATCATCGATACACCAAAAAAACACTTAGATACTGACCCTTTCGACATCACCTACAAGAAAGTGAAGTATCACCCGAGGAATATAGAGGGGATTTAGGAACCAAGTTTCTAAAATGATGAGGGGAAGTCAGGAATTCAACATGTTTTTACTATGTGCATCAATTCATCGATTAACAATTAATTTATCATGCAACATACCATGTGTGAAACATTACTTTACTTGAAATTTAATCATTTACCAAGTACCTTGGTGCGAGACATTATAACATCATATATGAATAACACATTCAAATTACTAAGATTACATCACTGTGCAATATCAATAACATAACCATTATATGAAACATTCAACATATCACACACATAGAATCACATCAAGACATAAGTTTTAATGTGGTTCACCCCAATCTGGGCTACGTCCACAATGACTAACTTCTTATATTAGTCATTCATATTCTTCTTACAGTTGCACATTTTTCTTACAAAAATATGCAACAATAATCATGATTCAAACTTGCCTGGCCGTTTTATTGCAATTTGATCCTAACTCCTCAGTGCTCTCATCCAAATACTTAACCAAAAAACTGAACTCATGCACAATGAACCATAACATTTCTTTCTTCCGAACCATTTATCTACCCCGACCCTTTAAAAATTTATACACCAAAATAGGTCTAACTCGTTACAATGTGGATAAAATTTCCCAAAATCCTAACTACTTTCTGCCTTTTGCGTGTCATTCCATCGTGTTTCCTTCTGTCTCACGCTTTGACTCTTTAAGTCCGCTCCTGTTGCATGGTCTGGTCTGTATTCTAACAATGTTTTATTGTTATGGCACAGATCCAAAAACTTAAATTTTTTTTATCCAAAATGTTTATTCAACAATTGTAGAGGACCATGAAGGATGTCAAGGTTTTGTAGTGAAATCCATGTAATGATTATATGATAATGGTGAACAAATTTTTGAGGGTAGAAAACAAATGTGATTATTGTGGACTATCTATGATGCATATATTGTATGTTTTTTTAAATTGATTTTGATAGTGACAAATAGAGTTTGGATAAATTGGTGTATATATTTAAATCCAAAGTATACCTCAAACCCTCATTCCCATTGAGTGGTTAACCACTTTGTTGGGTTCCTTTTTTCATGAGAGTGAGCAAAAATAGGTCCCTTAACTATCTAGTTAGGCCATCCAAAAATCACAGTAGAGAGTTAGTTGGTTAGTGTCTCAACTAACATATATAAACAAGAAATAAACACCAATGAAATATATCTAAACTTAAGAAAAAAATAACTTGAAATGGATGCAAAAAGAAAACACAAGAGAGATATACCAAGTAAACTGATCTTCGAATTGATACTCCTTGGAGAAATATGGGAACTTATGAGTCCCCTCTTCCTCCTTGGGAAGGCTCTTGAGTCCCCAAGTACAAATTATTATTTCTACTATCAATGAATAAAAAATGAAAATGGTGAAGAAAGAGTGATGAGATACTAAAGAGGAGAGAGCTCTAACACTTTCTATGAATGCTCAAAGCTTTCCAAGAGGAAGGTGGCTTCCCAAAGATAAAAATGAGTACCATAACAATACTCAAATGCTTCTTCTTTTTTGTGTAGAATGGCCCTTTATTTATAGAAGGATGGAAGGATTTTCTCAACTGGATGTAAGTGTGAATGGGAAGCCCTTGGAGGTACTTCATATCCCTTTCAGTGATCCCAAGGAGAAATTTGAGGGCGATTTTGGGTATGGAGGAGGTTCCCTTCATCCCAAAAAAAGTTGAGGCCTGACCAAATTAATTAATGCAGTGTTTCATCTTCCACATGGGTATTTAGACTCTCATTCGTGCACTCCAAGAATTTTTCATGTTGTACACTATGTTATCACACGTGAATGTGTGTGTGTGGCTTAGACTGAATGTGCACAGATTTCCAAAGCCACTTTTGTATAAATTTTTATTTTCTTTCCAAACTGAATGTAATCCTTTGATGAATATTGGTAGTATGATGTGTTTGTGTTACCTATTTCTTCATTCATTGTGTTTATTTGTAGTGAGTGATTTTTCGTTGATAACATATGCCCCTTGATGTGTGAGGTTAGGAGCATACGTATAGCCAAAATACATCATAGTTTATTTTGATGGTGATACTGGGTAGAAATTGAGAAAACTTGAACATGAGGAGAATTAAGAGTTATCCATCAAAGGGAGAGGGGATGACAACAAAAATGTTTGTACAAATGAGGTGGGCATTCCCCATGCTCATATCATGAGATCATTGAAAGGTAATATTAACTGAATGTGTGTACAAAGTAGATATCTACTGTTAGAACCCTATATAATAGGGGAATCGGTTTTGTGACTAATATGTATCTATTTCAGGCATTATGTGTTTTCTTCATGACGCATGGTGAAGGTAGAAGAAAGCGCCTGACACTGACCAATCATAAGATAAGTACTTGCGCGCGAGCTTCAAAGAGAGTTCCAGTGCATTTTTAGCAAAACGTTGTGAAGTGTTTCGAAATGACAAAATTTGACTCTCGAGGGTAAATGCAAAGTTGGGTTTATTAGCCTAATTTGGGTTTTTATAATCTATGTTTGGTGAATTTAGCCAAAAATTGGCCCCTCGGCCTTTGCCTTTATGCAGAGTTTTATGAAAAAATTGACAAATATTTTTCCAAAAAATAATATTGGCTTAGGGCCAACCTCAGAATGCTCGACACCAAGGATAAGCACCATTTCATGCACCAACAACAAACACACAAGCCAGCGCCAACACCAAAATCCAAAGCCCAAGCCTTGAGCTCACTTCATCGACACAACATGTGACTGTTGGTTCATTTAAACGCCCAAAGCTCAGTTTACCACGTAAATGTGGGATATTGCACGTAGAAGCCAAAAATATAAAGTGTAGCTTTAAACCCTATGCCAGATGTTTGAATCAGATTCAAGGTGTCAAACGTAGAAAAACACGCATGCATAGAAGGTTATGAGGTGTCAAGGGATACCATCGGGCCACATCCGATTAAAGCTCTGGAATCGTTAATGTGTAGACAGTCAAGGCTATTTGTGGTACTGACACAGATCAAATCATTGTTGTTTCACAATCTCATGGTGCCCTCGTAAACAACACAATATGGAGTTTCTGAATATATATCCCGATCCACAGAGTCGGTGCTTATGAGGATAAGGTACCCTCATTCTGTAAACATTCATGAAAAAAGGTTTCATAATGCTCTGATTCTCTTTGGTGAGATAGAGCAGATCAAGAGTTTTCCATCAAGGCATTATGAAATTGTTGAATTTAGAAGTGTCTATGAAGCTAGGTATGCAAAAGATGGAATTCAAGAAAGGCTCCTTAAATGATCCTAGGATAAAAATTCTTTATTCAAATAGTGATATTGGGCCTACGGACAGAGGTTTGGCACCAAGAAGAGTTGAAAACCCCACACATAGACAATCTCTAGCCACAGCAAAAAAAGAAAATGCTGAGGTTGAAAGTTTTGGGCGCCCGAATTCTGGGCGACGGTGCTACCAGGCATTTCCAACCCCTCTGCATGCCCTTCAGTTCCAGCCACTGGTATTCCAAGGTTGCGAAAGCTAGTTCTAATGATGAGCTGTCTGAGGTTCGTGGCTTATCTTCGAGTTTGGATCATTATGCTCTCACTCAGCCAGAATTTATGCAGTGCCAAACCAACAAAATATACGTAAAGCATACAGTCTACAAAGGTGAAGGGAGAGAGTTCTACACCATTAGGTGTTTTATTACAAGATTTGAATGCTAGATCACCAGTCACAATTGAAATACATAGAGATGTTGAATCACACGATCTAGAATCAAAATTGAATGACAATCCATTATCTGGCTTCATTGCTTCTCCTGAGACTGGTAGTCTGACAGAGATGGAGGATACAAAACAAGGTGGGATGAATTAACATCCAAGGAACATGGTGATGTCGGACAATGATGCTGAACAGTACACAACTGTTACTGTATCTTCATAAGAAATACATGCTGATTCTGGACAAACAAAATTGCAGCCTACTTCAAATCCAATATTCGGAGAAGGAAATGAGGACTATGCAGGGAAATTTTCAACATAGGCTACTCAACAGGATGTTCTCTTGTCAGAAATGCAAGGACCATCATCATCCTCATTGGATGAGAACTGCGATGAAAACACAAGAAACCATGTTGCTGGGAAGGATATTGTGTTGGCTAACTTGCAAGTAGGGCCAGGATTTGGTATGCCTTCTACACAAATGGATCAGATGGTGATTGGAGAATCAGATCCCTTATTAGAGGCAAAAGCATAGTGAAATAGAAGAAGAGCAAGATGAGCGAGAAAAGACAGAAATGGAAAAGAAACAGAGCAATGGGACTTCACCGATGGATTATTTGTTATTTAACAAATTGGATGCGCTTCTTAGCCAGACTCAACTTTCTTCAAAAGTTTCTTATTAAAAGGAACTGGAAAGAATAGATGGAACTTGTTCCTCTATTGATTGGGGGAAGGTTAAAGTCCTATCAAATTAAGGGTGTAAAGTGGATGATTTCTCTGTGGCAAAATGAGCTCAATGGAATCCTGGTAGATCAAATGGGTCTAGGAAAGACAGTTCAGACTATTGGTCTTCTTGCTCATCTGAAAGGGATGGGCATGCATGGGCCCTTTTTAGTAGTTACTCCTCTTTCTACTCTATCCAATTGGGTGAATGAAATCAATAGGTTTTCACCAAGCATGAATGCTATAGTCTATCATAGATCCAAAATCAAACGACAAGAGCTGAGGAATACCCACATGCCTCAAATAGTGGGTCCAACATTCCCTGTTATTGTCACTTCTTATGAGGTTGTTATGAATGATAGAAAGGCTTTGGCTCGCTATGATTGGAAATATTTAGTTGTCGATGAGGGACACCGATTAAAAAATTCCAACTGCAAATCGTTGAGGCTAGTGGAAAACAGGGAACCCGACTACAATAGTTTGATCCACATATTTAGGTAACAGTTACACAGGTGGCAAAGCATGTTTAAACAGAGGTGGCAGAGTATCCCATTTGTGAGGAGCCCTTTCTAATGCATCTGACATTCAAGACACCAGATCAACTAGAATGAATGAAGCAGATCCACGATTCGAGGCAGATCCAGAATGATCATCTTCAGAATTCCAGGTAGTGGTTAGAGAATTGATCCTCCAGCTGCCAGCAAAAACTTAACAAACCTCTAGCGTGCCAGATGTTTCAAGTAGCAGTTAGCAAATGGAAGATTCCTTTAATTTATTGTTCGATTTATTTGAGGAGACAATTGACATGTGTCTATCTGTGTAACTGTTTTCTATTTTCAGAAAACAGAGTTATGAGCTCGAGTCTTGAATGGCTGAGGCAATTTTTATTATTTATAGACATGTAAAAGGGAAAACAGGGGTTCGATTGGGCTGAGAGGAGAAGGTTTCAACCTATGTGAGAGGTCTCGACCTATAGTTTTTATTTTTCTTTGTTGGAGCGTGGGCTGTGTTTGGCCAGCGAACATTTTCTGTAATATTTAGATGATCAATCAGCAATGGGCATGCTTTCTTTTACATGATTCCTGTGTGGATGTGTTGGTGGCGTTCTTTCTCTATTAAGTGTTTTCGTGTGATCATTACGCTTGTTTTCATTTTCTTATTATCAGAAGAAGAGTAAAAGAGAAGAATTTATTAGCAAATACTCTACATCTGATCTTGTGATAAACTTTATGTTTTCTTCTGAAAGGCCAGTTTAGGAATTCTTAGCTACTCCTTTGCTTGGCTTTTTCCTCCCCTTTTTCTTCCTCAAATTGACACCATCAAAATTTAATTCGATCCAACATTGCCGCTACCTTGCCCTGTGAAAGAACTTTGTCCAGATATGAGAGTGAATCACATTTTTAAGCGCAGACCCCATTTGCCCAATGGCCCTCCTTGCTGTCCCAAACTAACCCTTTAAAAATAAAAAACCCCATACTTTTCTAGCTAGCCTAAAATCCATCCCATACAAACCAAGTTAAATCGAAAAGAGAGATCCCTCTCTGAGTTTTGGAGGGCTAGATCCAAGACTCGAAGTGGTTCGAGGTTACCTCTATGATTGCCTCCGCAGCCTTAGGCAAATTACAGAGCGCTAACATCTACAACGCCCCGGGGGGGTGAAAATTAAAACCGGTGATGTTTTGATGAATGAGGTGGCTCTCAATTGAGTGATGAGGGGCTTAGAGGAATTTATGGCCTTATCAAACTGAGAGGTATTTGGATGATACTAAAAACTGCAATGGTCGCCAAGTAAGATCCACCGCGACATGTGATTATGCTAGTGTCGAATGTCATGAGGATCAATGAAATCAAAGTGCAATGCGAACTATATATGTGTCATTCGAGGCCACTCATTATCAATGGAATGAGGTCCAAGATACTATCAAGTTTCTCGAAACTTGTTGGGTTGACATGAAAAGTAACGCGACGATCAGAAGAAAATGTTCTCTAGATACTATAGTGAACAACATAGTCGCAGAAACTGTAATGGTGCCAAGAAAGGGGTGATAATCATGAAGGAAATATGGAATATACATGATTTGAAGACTACCCTTGGTTGGGGGATGTTTATAGATGGAAATAACCATAATGTACTATCTTGTATTAGGGGGGACAAACATATAGGGGAAAAATGTGTTGGAGGGGTGAAACTGCAAAGGGATGTAGCATAGGACAAAATACAGAGAGGTATGGGACACAAAGTTCTATCGGTGGCCAACATATTGGATTAGATACAAATGGCTTGTAGAGTGTGGGAGAGTAATGAGATGCACCAACCAAGGGTAACAGGGGTTGCGATGTGCCAAGGAAAAAACTACCATTGGGTGCGATGGAAAAAATCTATTGTACTTGATTGAAACGTAAAACATTCTTTTTATAATTACCAAATGAATAAATAATGGGGTTGAAAGTATAGGTACAAAAATGGGTGCCTCGGTGGAATATGATTTGGCCGAGACGAGGTGCAAGTAGAGAAGGGTGGAGGGTGGGGGCCCAATTGGTAACTTTCTGTATTAGGTATATGAATGGAGGGTGATATTGCAAGTGAGCAAGTGATGGTGGATGGTATGGAAGGTTGATGAGAATGAGGAGGTGCATTAAATGTAACTGAGAACCCGAAGGTGGGATTCCATTGGGAGGTGGTTTGCATGTTGAGGAGGAAGAAATATGAGGTTGTTTCTCTAGGATGTAACACTATTATAACTCCCAATGTTAATGGTTAGAATAACATGAGTGTCAATATGCCAAGGGGTAGATAAATGTGGGACAACTCATGGGGGGGGGGGAAGATCTATTGGATGGTGGTAACATAAGGAAAATGGAGGTGATGGTATCGCAGATCCAGGTGGGGAAACCTGAGAATGATTGTCTAGAGGAATGTTTGGGAAATGAAATTGTGAGCAGACGGTTGAATGGTATGCTAGTTAAAAATATATACCTGAATGAGACAAGAGATTCCATAACTATTGGTGTGAGAAGGGGTCATAGGTGAAGACCTTCACATTCAAACCAAATACCATAGGTAGCTAGAAAATTCATCCATGAGGGAGATGACTTCATGACCAGCAAAAACATCGATGACTTGATTGATAAAGGAGGTAGGGAAGTTTTCTTTGGGACAATATTAGTTGAGGTCACCCAATTCAATGTAAAAGTGAATGGTGCCTGGTTTTTTATTGACCAGAACAGGGTTAGAAACCCAGAATGTGTATGCAATGGGGTATATGAAGCCATTCGTATAGATTTTTTCGATCTCATCTTTGATCACCATGGATTTGGATCAGTGAAGGGGGAGTTTATTTTGTAATAAAGTGGAAATGCCAGGCCATGTATCAATGTGATGTTCAACAATGGTTGGCTCCAACCCTGACATTTCAATGTATGACCAGGGAAACACATCTCGATATTCCAAAAATAAGGATTTGTATGCTATGACTTCCTCTGGGGAGCATGTTGCCCCCAATGTGGTTTCTTCTACAACATTGGTTTTGAACAAAATGTCAATTTTGATGGTAGGTGATATATTGTTCATGTTACCTTCCTCAAACATGTTTTGGGTGAGAGTTGGATTTTTGAACCATTCTATATCGCTAGAAGAGATGAAATATTTTTCTTTGATGGTACAAACATGGCCATCTACGGGTGGGTGGTGTAAATGTGTTTAACTTAATAGAATATATATAGATAAACAATGATACACACATTTGTAGAGAGAATTGGAAAAAGAAGAAGAAGGAGAGAAATAATGGAAAGAATTCTCATTAACTGTTATGAATAATGAACAATTTGCACATGATATACTCTGTATAACTCAATGAGTTCGAATTGAGACGAAACAAGTTACCATAGTGGTGGTATAGAGTGACATAGACACACACCAGTAGTTACAGGAGTGAACTTCCACCTATTCTAGTCTCTCAGGTAGTTACATGAGTGAACTGCCACCTAGTTGAGTTGACTAGTCAACTAGTCTTCAATTAACTGACTGAAAAGAAAGTAGTGAGGAGTGAACTCAAGGAATCAAGGATAATGCACCACTTTGGTGTTGATACCAAGGAAAGGTCGAATTAGCATGGTGATGATCCGAATGTTCCATGGTGATGATCCCAATGCAACATCTAAACTCAACTCAACTAGTCAAACTGAAGTGTGAACTAAAAGAGGATATTCTCCAGGTGGAATATTCTCTCCTAAAATATAGGAGACTAGATAATGACTAATTATGACTAATAAACAAATAAAAAACTTAGGAAAAATAAATCCTAGGTGTGTGTGAAGTAACTCCAACACCCTCCCTGAATATCACTATGGTGAAAATAAAGATTGGGTCTCGGCAACGAGGCCATGTTAGGTACCCAAGTACAAAAGATACACTGAAAATAAAGTGAGGAAAGAGGGAAAACCTCATGGGAACCCCCCCCCTATAAAGGTGCAATGTATGTAAAAAATAAGAACTACAGTTGCTAGGCAACTATTTCCTTCACTCCAAGATGACCTCCCAGAGAATGGAATTTCTGCTCAGTGAAGGTCTTGGTGAAAATGTCTGTCATTTGTTCTGCTGAAGGATAGAATTGTAAGTCGATGATCCCCTCATGTACCAAGTCCCGGATGTAGTGCATGTGGATCTTGATGTTCTTTTTTCGCTGCCTCTGAACTGGATCTCTGTAGAACTTCAAAGTGCTCTGGTTGTCACACCAGATGACAATCGGCCAATGAAACTAAATGCCCAACTCAATGAGAAATTTTTGTAGCGACATAACCTGAATGGTTATGTTAACTACCCCTCTATACTCTGCCTCAACTGAAGATAGAGAAATGGCATCTTTCTTCTTACTCGACCAACAGATAGGCCTAGAACCAAGAATGAGTAAGTAACCAGATGTGGACTTGCGATCAATGCTATCACCATCCCAGTCGGAATCAGTAAAACCAATGAGATATAATGTAGAGTTTATTTCATAATAAATCCCAAAGGTGATGGTGCCCTATACATATCGAAGGATACACTTTCCAGCTTTCCCATGTGGATCTTGCATGAACCTGGAAACTGTGCCAACTGCATATGAGAGGTCTGGTCTAGAGTGTGTGAGATACAACAAGCTCCCCACTAGTTGTTTGTACAGTGTGTTTTCAACCAGTGGAGTCTCCCCGCCATCCTCAAGTTTGACTCCTAATAGGAAAGGAGTCGGAGAAGACTTACAGTCTGTCATGTGAAACATCTCAAGGAGATCTCATGCATACTTGACTTGAGACAATTTGATGCCTGATGCATCCTGAATGATCTCAAGTCCAAGGAAGAAGTGTAGTGGACCCATGTCCATCATCAAAACCCTATCATGAAGAATCCTCTTGACTACAACAATCGCTAAAGTCGAGCAATCGGTGATCAACAAATTATGGACATAAAAAACTAAAAGTAGAAGTGATTCAACCTTCCTGAGCATGTATATATTTGGGTCTGATTTACAACATACAAATTTTTGTGACAACATGTAGGAGTCCATATTGGCATACCATGCCCTCAGAGCTAGCTTGAGGCCATAAATTGACTTCTTTAGTTGACAGACCAAAGATGAGTCCTACATAAATCCTCGAGGCTACTCCATGTAGATATCCCCAAAGAGATCATCGTGAAGAAATGCATTATTCATGTCCATATAATGGAATTCCCATCCCTTGATTGTTGCAATGGCAAGTTCCAATCGTATGGAATCCATCTTCGCTACTGGAGCAAAGGTCTCATCATAGTCAATACCATGAACCTGTTGAAAGCCTTTGGCAACAATCCTGGCTTTGCATCTGTTGATCTATCCATCTGCTACACTCTTGGCCCTGTAGACCCATTTGCATATAAAAAAAAAATTCCGAGAAGGAAGGGGAACCAGATACCAAGTCTGGTTCTTGAGGAGGGAGTTGTACTCCTCCTGCATGGTGGATTCCCAAAAGGGATTTCCAGCAGCCTCTCCATAAGACTGTGGATCTGAAGGCTGAAACAAGAAAAGATGCCTGGAAGGAAATGGTTTAGTGGTAGTGAGTGCAATAGGAGGCTCCTTGAAATCAGATCGAGTCTATTGGTTGGATCACCTACAAGATCCCCTGCATCCTAAAGAGTAGTTTGTGCACACTTAGGCCTCTTCTCTAAATCTACAACTGTATCTAGATGCTCTGACTCTGCATTTTACTATACTGACTCTAAATATGAATTTGAATCCTCTGAGTCCTCTGAATCATAACTCTCATCTGGAGAAGATTCAGCATGTGCATGCTCATCATCTCGAACAGGTGTAAGAGTAAAGGTGTCTTCATGCGACTGCTGAGGTACATGCGAGACACTTTCCTCGAATTGGAAACTATGCTCAATGATGATCCAGTCTGAGGAAATATCAATAATCCGATATACCTTCACACCATCAGGGTATCCAACAAAAATGCACTCAGTGCTTTGAAGATCAAGTGCCTTCCTCTTTTCATAGGGAATGCAGGCCCATGCATGGGAACCAAAAATGCGAAAGTGGGTCACTTCCGGTTTGAGGCCGCTTCAAGCCTCGTAGGGGGTCTTATCCTTGACAGATCTATGGGGAGATCTGTTTTGGATGTATGTTTCATATTTAAGTGCTTCGGCCCATAGTCTCTATGGTAGTGACTTTGCATGCAACATGCAAGATTCCATCTCCTTTAGAGATCGGTTTTTCTGCTCAACAACTCCATTTTGCTGCGGAGTGTAGGGAACTGTATGTTGCAACTGAATCCCTGCCTCATGACAAATATTGTGGATCTCATGATTCACATACTCTCCCCTGTTATCAGTTTGCAGGACTTTGATATTCTTTCTGGACTTTGTCTCAACCAAAGCTTTGAAATATTTGAGGTGTTGAAAGACCTCGGATTTTTGCCTAAGAAAGTAGATCCAAGTAAAACATGAGAAATCATCAACAAAAATGAGAACAAACCTCAATTTTCTGATGGATGGATGCAGAAAAGGACCCATAAGGTCACTGTGGATCAGATGTACAGGTGCGGAAGCTCGCTGAGACTTTCCTTTGTCAAATTTCTCTTGAGGGTGTTTTCTGAGAACACGTGCCTCACATACTCCCTTGGAGAAATGGATGTCTAGTAGATGATCAACTAATCTATGATTGATAATTTGTTGCATGTATCTAAAATTCAAATGTCCAAACCTTTCGCGCCATATCCTACTACTTTCATCAGCATGAGTAAGTAGTAAAGCAGAACTAGGTTCAATGCATTCAGAAAATGTATACAATCTAGAATGATGATTTACCTCACTGGTAGCAACCCTAGAGTTGGTTTTCATGTCGTATATGTCCAAGGAATTTGGTGTGAATATGAATTTATTTCTGGTGTCAAAATTCATCATTTGATACATGGAGAGAAGGTTGACATAAATCTTGGGAACATGCAACACATTCTTGAAGCTTCCGTTGGTGAGTTCAATCCTTCCTTTGTCGGTGACTTCGACAGAAGAGTTGTCCCCCATAAGAACAGGAGGACCTTTACATGCATCCAAATAAGAATAGACTACTTCCAAGGAAGACATGTGATGTGATTCTCTTGAATCTACGATCCAAGCATCGAGAGAGGAGTTGATGGCAATCAACGCATGGCTAGAATTGCCTTTCTTAGAATTCAGATCTTTTGGCTTCTTCTTCTTTGCACCCTCGGGGATGCGATCTCCAAGGTTGTTTTTCTGAAGTATCTGAGACATCAGATCTATTTTATTTTTCATGCATGTGGATTCTGAATGGAATCCTTTGTGACAGTATGTGCATTTCTCTCCTTTTCTTCCCTTTTCTCCTTTTGATCTGGAGGCATCGGTGAAGGGTTTTGTGTACCCTTCCTTCTTCATATGCGCATGAGATTTACGACTATATTTATATTTATATTTTTTATATTTGTGGCTTCCATCATGCATAGTGAGTGCATGCTCCCTTGGGCCTTTGATTTCACCCATGTTGATGAGCTTAGTTTGCTCTTGTGTCAAGGATTCGATAAAGTCCTCAAGAGAAGGCATATTCCAGGTGGCTCTAGAGGTGAATATGAAAGTATGGAATGCAGATATGGATATAGATAATTCAGGTCCAATATTGGAGAGAATGGTGAGAACCATTTGTTTCTCCTCCTTCAATTTATCAACCCCACAAGCTTTGAGTTGCAACAGTAAATCCTTGAATTTTGTAAAGAAATCTTGGATATTCTCAAAGATTTTTGGATCTAATGTGAGAAACGCCACCTCCAACATGTGTCCCCTCATCTCATCCTGTTTTCCAAAGATCCCTTCCAATATGGTCTAGGCTTCATTGGGAGACTTACAGGAAGATATATGAAAAAGGAGACCGGGAGAAATAAGGTTGCAAATTGTTCTGAGTGCCTCATCCATGCGATTTAAGTACTTGGATTTTTCTATGGATGATGTCGATTTTGTATCTGTATTCATGGTTAACCTATACAACCCTCTGGATTGTATATGTATGGCTATTTTCTCCTTCCATGAAAAATAGTTGTAAGGTGTAAGAATGAATTCTTTTTGGAATTCCATCTTTCCGCTGTCTTTAATCTTTTGTACCTGCAAACAATTTTGGTGTAGATTTTGCTTAGCAGTCCGTTGGATCTGATACCATGTAAATGTGTTGAACGGCATAGAATAGATCTAGCTAAAAAATGATACACACATTTTCAAAGAGAATTGGAAAAACAAGAAGAAGGAGAGAAAGAATGGAAATAATTATCATTAACCGTTATGAATAATGAATAATTTACACATGATATACTCTGTATAACTCAATGAGTTCGACTTGAGGTGAACCAAGTTTCCATAGTGGTGGTCTAGAGTGATATGGAAACACACCAACAATTATGGGAGTGAAATTCCACCTATTCTAGTCTCTCAGGAAGTTACGGGAGTGAACTGCCACCTAGTTGAGTTAACTAGTCAACTAGTCTTCAGTTAACTGACTAAACAAAAATTAGTGAAGAGTTAACTCCAGGAATCAAGGCTAATGCACCACTTTGGTGATGATACCAAGGAAAGGTAGAATTAGCATGGTGATGATCCCAATGTTTCATGGTGATGATCCCAATGCAACATATAAACTCAACTCAAGTAGTCAAACTAAAGTGTGAACTGAAAGAGAATATTATCCAAGTGGAATATTCTCTCCTAAAATATAGGAGACTGGATAATGACTAATTATGACTAATAAAAAAAAAAAAAACCTTAGGAAAAAGAAACCCTAGGTGTGTGTACTCGGGTGCACACAAAATTATCTCAGGTGGAAGGAATTATGTGAGGATACACCTATTGGGGTACTCGAGTGCACATTAGATTTTTGGATCTAATGTGAGGATCCTCGAGTACTCCAATAGGTGGAAGGAATTATGTGTGAGAAAAAGGGATCGAGGATGAAAATCATCTCAGGGGTACTCGGGTGCACACAATACTTCTAAAATGTCTTCATCAGACTGGAAGGTGATGGAGTACAACAAGTCTATAATTGTTTTGGGTGGGGTGTCGATATTTTTGGGTATAGCTGGTAAAGGTTGGATGTCGTTATTGGTTCCTACGGTAGATGGACCTATGGGAAGTGATGAGGAGTTTTCAATAGACATCATGAACTA
>JZKD02S1296958.1:40836-52304 GCA_000966675.3 Picea glauca | reverse complement strand
TTGTAACAAGCCAGGGATACACTTTATTACAAATCGAGACTGAATTAACTAACCGTATTGGAAATTGAGAGTATATAACAGAAAGGATATATATATATATATATATATATATATATATAATATCCGTGAGCACATTTTAAATTTCCTTGCTTCTTGCTTTCGGGATCTTTGGCCTGTGCAGGAGGAGGTCAGTTATACTCACATCCTTGAAATTGCAAGCACTACAGAACATCCTGTCAATCCCAAAATAGAGAATAATGGGGGAAACACTAATGGTCATAAGGCGAGCAGAAGAGAAGTATAACGCAGACAGAGCYCAGGAAAGTGGGTTYAGTGCACAAGCAGATGAGAATTATAATGCAAGAAAACATGAGCACTGTGAAGAAATTGACAATGTAAGCAGAGATGAGAAAAGTGTACTTCCTCCACGAGCAGAAACGAATGATAACGCAAGGCAGATGCGGCAAGAGAGCTTTATGGAATTGGGTTCTTATTCCAGTCCTCTTATTCTAGACACAACCAAAGAGAAAGATATTTGTGGGTCCGTACACCTTCCCTGTCTTCCAGAGAAGAAGAAGGCTCGTCTCTCGTGTTGGGGTAATGCCAATGAGACCGAAAGCACATGTGATCATATTGTGTCTCCTCGACGGCTTCCAGGAAACGAAAGGAGTCAATCGGATCCAATAATTACAGATGAAGAATGGTTGGAGGCACTGAGATTCAGATTGAATCAAAACGAGAAAGAGCGGCAAAACCGATTCCGAGATGGAAAGGAAGAATACGACAGTGCACTGGAGGAATCCGAAGAGAAAAAAAAGAAGCGGAGAGAAATACTTGAGGCATTGGAAAAGGGCCAAGAAGCTAAGGAGGTAGCGAAGTGCATTTCGGTGTTAAAGCCTTATAGCGAAGAACATGCAAATTATATCGTTGAGGATCTTTATGGTATAAAAAACAATGACGTACGTATTACATTTGAACAGAAAATGCCAGGAAGGATGGTTGACGGTAACAGATGGAAAAGGACGGATGTAGGGTTCAAAGCCGGTGGTATCTCAGTCGCATATGAAGCGATGAAACCCCGAACAATTACGCACAGAAGCCATGCCGATGAAAGTTGCCACCAGAGCAGTGCATCGAATCCCTGTAATAGAGGCGAGCAGTTGATAAGCCGCCCTTCCAAAGAAAAATACAGTTATCTGCCACACTTTCACGAAGAACTTGGGACTTTAATGGCCGGCGGTTTTGGGAACAGTGAGCAGGTCGAAGGATTTTTAGTTGGCGGAAGGGAGAAGCTGCAAGAGATCCGTCGGGAATTGGGTTCTGATTCCCGCTCTCGTAGTCCAGACAATATCCAAGAGAAAGAAGCGATTGATGGCTCAGTTTTATCGTTGCGCCATAACCCTACTCCTGAGAAAAAGAAGTTTTGCACATTGTGGGATGTTGACATATATGAAGAAGACATTGCAAATAGTCCAGAGGATATGGAGCCTTCGAGGCCGATGCGTGGTTCAAGTGATAACCCACGATGTATAAACAGGTGAATTAAATTTGTCATGAAAATAATTGATTTATTTCTTGAATTCAGATCTGCAGTTCTATTTCCGTTCAAGCAGCTTTCTTTTTCGGTGAAGCTATGGGTGTGAGATCGCTCAGAAACATTGCATGCAGTTTAAAGCACTTTTAATTTGAATTTGCTGTCGACGGTTTTGATATTTTCTGAAGAGTGATATTGTTAAGCTTTAACAATTTCTTAAAAAAATATTTTCTGAAGAGTGATATTGTTAAGCTTTAAACACTTGACAAAAAAGAGTTTTTAAATAAAATCTAAATATATAAGATTTTGTTCAACTTGCAATAGATATGAAATAGTTTTTATTCATAGTTTTTATAGATAAGAGTATGAGATGTCTAATTTTTTCACTACTTAACATTAAATTGATAAGTAATATTTAAATTGATAAGTAATATTTAAAAAATATTCATAATAAATGAATATTTTAATCTCAACCATAATTACCATATTTCAAAATCCAATTTAAATTATTAGTGTATTGATTTTTTTATGTCATTGAATCATACTATGAGTTATCCTTTGTCATGGTTTAACACTATCAACTTTGTATTTACATGTCAATCAACCACAATTTCTAGTTTTGTAAAAACAATCTTTTCTTAAAAATGGCATCATTGAGATTTAAACACGACACAAAAGAGTTCCAAAATAAAATCCAACCATATATAAGACTTTGTTCAACTTAATATAGATATGAAATATGAAGTATTTTTATAGATAAGAGTATGTTTCACTACTTAACATAAAATGGATAAGTGATATTTAAAAATTATTAATAGGTGATTAAGAAAGTTTAACATGTGAACTCCCCTTGGCTCATGAATAAGTGAGCTAATCCTCTAGGCCAATTTTATAGATCAACTTTATAAGGTTGAACTTGAAATAATAACTTATTACTTTTTTTAAATACCATGAATCAACTTTAAGTTGAGCATGGAAGAAATTATGTATGAGAAAAATGCTTCATAATGAACTATTCACATCCATGGTTAACATTGCCTCTAAGTTCCTAGCTTATGTAAAATCCCGTATTTAAGAAGACATATTTGATTTAATTATTAATAACTTCATGTAAATTGTCCTTAAAACCCAAATGGTCACTTAGAACTTGAGGATGTTATTTTTTTTAGATTAACTCCAAAATATAGTAAAGAATTCTTTGTGTCAACATATGAATTTCGATGTCTCTTAAGTTGAGTAAACTTTGTATGACTTTGTATTGAATTTAATAGTAATACAAGGCTCATATATATATATATATATATATATATATATATATATATATATCGAAACAAGTCTTTTTCTTTCTTTTTCAACGTTAAAATTTGATGAAAAACAAAAAGGTAAGTAGTGATTTCAATAGGAATTAATAATAATCAAAATCTATAATTTTAAATGTATCTTGTTGATGGATTATATGTACATTAAAAATTAAATAAAAATTCATAAATGATTAGCCACATTTTTTTTAAGGTATTTCAAAGTCTTAAAAAAGTATATTCACAAACAAATATCAAAATAAAATAGTTTTATGGACAACTATATAAGAGATAAAAAAAAATTCAGAGCATGAGTATTGCTTCTAATATTCATATCTTAATCATGTCATAATCATGCTTAACCGTGATAATGATGTTCATTGTAATTTCAATAAAAAATGAGAAATTTTAGTAGACCTTGAGTCATTTGTTAAAGAGATGATTTCATGAAAACACTATAAGAACCATGGAGAGAAACTACTTTTTTTTATAGACCTCTAGAAACATGAAAATCTAACTTGATTGCATTTGTTTCTTGTTATTTAGGCTAATATTTCTATGATTTGGAGATTTCTAAGATCCATACAAACATAAAGATAAATTAAATTACTCAACAAGACCACTAAGTTTGTTATTCTTACTGAGGATATTGATTTTTCACTTGATATCTCAAATCTTGCAAAAATGATTTTAACAAAGTGGATCTTATAACATAATCCCTTACCTTTTTTTTAATTTTCTTAAGATTCCCATGTAGGAAAGTATAGAGTTTCTATAAGCATTAATGTTGCAAATGATACATCTAATTGATCTTACGTGTGGGATGAGACAAAGGGAAACATCATTATGTGGAATTCTCCAAATATTTGACATAATGTATCTCCAATTTCAAACTATTGTGATCGATACCAATGTTTAAATATTGTTTCAAATTCATTGCATTTTTTCCAATTAATGTTCCAAAGCTGGTCAATGTGATTCATCATTAGAATGAATAATGACGAGAGGATGCACTGCATTAGTGTGGTTTGAAACATTGATTAAAAGGAAATAAGGTGAATCCAAAAAAAATATTCAAACACATAATTTATCATCACATTTAGGCTAATTTCACTAGAAACAACAAAAACAATTGAAAGGTCATGATAGATAAAGATGCATAGAATTGGGAAAATGGGAATAATCATTTTAGAGAACATAGGAGTGAGGATATGATGATGCAAAAAGTTGAATGTACAAAATTGTAATCTCAAATTTTGGTTTTTTGATGTTGGCAATGTCCATTTTGTGTAAGTTCACATGTGAATTTAATCAATAACATGTAAGTTAAAAAAATTCATTGAGGTTAGCAAAGTTTTTTATCCCAAACAAATTAATTAACATAGTTTTGTTCAAATCAAAGAAGAAATGTACATTAACATCGCAACATAATAACTATGAATAACATATAGATACATTTGGAGAGATGGAATATGTGAACATATAAAAAGAGAAATAAACTCATCGCATTTGTTGGGTTTTCAAAATTGTCATTAAGCCACACATTTGCAGTTAATCTTTCTTATACATTTCCGATGTCAATATAATTGTGAGCCATAGCCCATAATTAATTGTTATTGTGTTATTCAAAACCAAGATTTGAATCTAAGCATTGATGACTTGTTGAAAAAATGTGACCCTTCTTTTAAAATTTTATTACATTTATCATTTTCATAAACAACTAATTATTTCAAAACTTTTCTTTTTTTTAAATATTTCTTCAATTATTATTTTAAAATAGGTTTAAATACTTTGAAAAATAAAAAATTAAAATTAAAATTTTCTATATTTAATTTTAATGGTCGATCAAATCCATTTAAAAAAACTCATTTATACCATTAATGCAAAATATTTCTTGTTGCAGCATCTAAATACATAACGATAACTTGGATTACCTCTATTTTAATTTCAAACTCCTAAGAATTATTCGTAATGCAATTCCCCCAAGTACCACATTCGAATATCGAACAAGATCACATTGGAATTATATACGACATTCATTTTTAAACCTCCCAAAGGGTGATGTGGGGGCCCTATCTCCATATTATCAACAACTTTACTTTCAAAGCGTCGTCATTATAACATCATCGAATTTTGAATATTTGGAACTCTAGAAGCTCTTTATTCATTCATACCAACCCTAGGAAATGGGAAATGTCTAAGTTTATAGAATTTGGTTTTAAAAATATTTGAAAGGGTTAAATCGATAATTGAAAAATTGATCTTATTTAGTTATATTTAATGTGGTTGTAATTATTTTCAAACATATCAAAATAATTAATAATAATAATTAATTTTTTTTACAGGAACAGATATGGGATTGTAATTAATTCTTTGCATAAATGCCTCTAATCAGGTTACAAAATGTGAGGAGAAGCCCAACTTTCCTCTTTGGCTAGGATCTCAAAGGCCCGGATATTTATAAACCGAAGGTTTCTACATACAGAAAATGAGTCAATCTCTGTTATTTTCCCTAGCTTGTGAATACAGACGAACTGATTCAGTAAAATGCAAAAAAACATGGGAGTACAAAAAGTTATTAACGAATGGGATCCCAATCTTTGTCCCTGTCTCTTAAAAGAGTGTCGGCGAAAAGAAGAGCTGCTTTGTTGGCTCCTGAGTCTGTGTCCTTATTATTCTCCCTGATCACATGGAAGAATTTTATACTCTGAAAGGTTTTAACCATGGTTTTGATTCTTGTCACCAGTCTTGCAAATCTAAAGTATTTGGGAGAAAAATTGTCCACTATAGTTTTTATAATGGACTGAGAATCACCAATTACATTTACCTCTTTGATGTCTAGATCCTTGGCTTGCTTGAGGCCTTGGAACAGAGCCAACGCTTTTGATTGGATGCTAGTAGTGTGGCCCAAGCCCCAAGAGAAACTATGCTCGATTATGCCTTCTAGATTCTTAATGACCCTACCTGCACCAGCTTTCTCGGGATTTCCTTTGGCTTCCCCATCAAAGAGTAGATTATGTTTGGACTGGTTGTTCATCCAGGCTGAAAAGTCTTTCTCATTGAATCTAATTTTCCATTCTTTGCTTGGCTTTCTCTGCCTTACAACTTGAGTAAACTGGAGGCCCAACCTTACTCCCCATTCAAGGTCCCACTGACTTAAATTGGTTTCCTCAAGATGATCGCCTAGGCTTTCTTTCAGTTGATTTTTTATCTTGGTCGTGACAAGCTTTGCTACCTGCACTTGATCTCTAAAAATTCTCTTGTTCCTTTCAAGCCAGATTTTCCAGCATATGATCTTTGGAAAGGAGAGTCAGGCCACCTTGAAGCTTTCATTTTTTGGGAGTACCCTTGGATAGTTGCACAGCTAGTTAGCAAACAATTCAGCGATGGAGGTGGGACAACTAAGAGTGTTTCTCCAAGGGCCCAGAGCCTCGTTCCAGATATCTTGTGAAAATTTACATTCCAACATTAAGTGAGAGAGGTTCTCTTCGTTTTCGAGGCACATTATGCATTGGGAAGGCCCTTGGAAGCCTCTTTTATTCAATCGATCCCCAGTCAGGATTCTATTGTGGCACATGAGCCAACAAAAACAATCAATTTTTGGAATTGTCTTGTGGCCCCAAAGCCCCTTCCAAATCACAGGGTTAGGAGGGACATGGGGCTATTCCAGTAGTTTTGCATAACCAAGAGCCACAGTATAGCATCCCAATTGAAAGCCCCATCCACGTTTGTCTTGTCTCCTAGCGTGGATTGGGGCCATTCCCTTCAGGTGAGAAACAAATGTGTCACAGTTGTGCTTCAGCTCCAATGGCACCCAGAGCTTCTTCCAACTAATCCAATTGCAGTCTTCCAAACATGAGATGTCCCACAGAGTGATGAAGCCGACGTTGAGCATACAAACCCATAGCGCGTGAAGAGAAATGATTTCGGCGAGTGGGGAATTGTTCATGATGTTGTCTTCCTTGATTTTTATAAGCTTGCCATTACCCAGAATCCAAAACGCGTGGAGGTTTATCAATGGAGTAGATTTAACACAGGTTTTGAGGAGATACGATCCAATTTTTGGGAGGGGGTTGTCAAGTCAGTGTTTCCTTTGTCCCCTGAAATATTTCTTCCACAGAGCAATTTGTGCCCAGCCAGGCTTTGGAGTGATAAGTCTCCAAATTTTCTTTGCTCCCATTGCCACATTTTGGGTGCTGAGGTCTTTAAAGTCTAGTCCACCTTCCATCAGGGGCTTGGTGACTTTGTCCTAGATTACTAGGGGGATTCTCTTCTCATTTTGTTTGCCACCCTTCCAAAAGAACTTTCAGATGTAATCCTCCATTTTCCTGAGGATACACATAGGAGCCAACATGACAGAGAATTGGAATATTGGGAGACTGTTGAGGACAACCTTGATGAGCATTGATTTTCCAGCATGGTTGAGCCAAGAGAAGCCCCAGGCCTGAATCTTGAGCTTGAAATTTTCTAACAGAGGGAGCCAGTCTCTGCTAAAGGCAGACTTTTGGAAAATTGGAAGGCCCGGGTACTTGAAAGAAGACTAGTTGGAAGAGGAAGAAAAGCCCAAACATCTGAAAATGGCATTGAGGGCGCTGACAGAAACATTCCAACATTAGATATAACATTTCCCTTTATTTAAGATACTTCTCGTTGCATCACAGTAATCATCCAACACTTCTTTGAATCATGAATCCGAAATCAAATTGGTTGTGCCCAACAACAGAGAATCGTCAGCAAACAACGTGTGATTTATATTTTTGACTCCTCTTGCAATGTTCAGGCCCATAATCTCTTGATCTAGTTGTTTCTTGTCCAGGTAAAAGCTTAGAATAGAAGCTTGGAGGACAAAGAGGAGGGGAGAAAGGGGACACCCCTACCAGAGCCCTCTCGTGGCTTTGAAAAAATCTGTTGCTCACTCATTCAGCAAAGGAGCGATCCAAGGCTTAGAGATACAAGCCCGAATCTAATTGATGAAATTATTCCCGAACCCAAACTTGTGCATAACCTCAAAGAGAAAAATATGTCTGACACGATCAAAGGCATTTGCTAGATTAAGTTTAACGACCATACCCTTTTATTTTCGATGCAGACTTGAGTGTATCGCCTCTTGTACTAAGATGAAGTTGTCCCCGATCTATCTCCCATGAACAAAACCCCTTTGATTCTTTGGGATAATAGTAGGGATGATACATTTAAATATGTTGGCTATCACCTTTGTTATCAGTTTGTAACTGATGTTACAAAGAGAGATAGGGCAAAATCTGTTGAGGCATTGGCTCCCTTTTCCTTTGGGATGAGGGCACTGAAGGCAGAATTAGTGCTGCCTCAAATTTTCTGACATGCTTGGGATTTCAAAACTAGTTTATGGAAATCCTTTTCAACTATCTGCCAACAATTTTGGAGGAATCTAGAAGTAAACCCATCCGGTCCAGGGGTTTTATCGGGCTCCATAGCAAAGAGAGCAGCCTTAATTTCTTTTTTAGTGACCTTAGCTTCCAGTATCTGATTCATCCTGTTGATGATCTTTAAAGGTACCACATCTAGAAACTTGGTGTTCTGATCCCTCTCCCCTTCTTCACTGTAAATATTTTTAAAATGAGAGGATGCTGCCCTTTTAATGCTGATGAAATCATTGTGGGTTGTGGTCTCTTCTTTGATTTCTGAAATGGAGTTAAAATGTCTTCTAGCTTGGGCTTGCTTGTGGAAGAAGGAGGTATTCCTATCTCCCACTTTAAGCCAAATGCTACGATATTTTTGTCTCCAATATTCTTCCTCTGATAGGCATTCCTTATGATACTTCTGTTGTAATTATGCCTCCTTGTCCAAAGTTTCTTTTGTGATTTATGTGCTTTCCGTTTGTAGTTGATGGAGCTCAAGACTAACTTGGACTTGTTTTCTTTCAGAAGCTGGATTAGGGAGAGTTTTGGCCCAACGTTTCATGACTTCTTTCACTCTTCTGAGTTTTTCCTCCCAAACGAAGAAGGAAGATCCCTTGAGAGGCATCCTCCAACTTTTCTTTACCTTATTCATGAAGTTCAGATACTTGACCCATAAAGGGCTAAATCTGAAAGGTATAGGGCCTAGGTTTTTTTGGGCAAGGAGTTCAAGCTTGATAGGTTTATGATCTGAAACACTGCAAGGGAGAATATGCATTCTAGCCTCTAAACCTAAAAGGATGAGAGAAATTTGAACGAGAAACTTGTCTAGCCTTGCTGCAATATGACCAGGACCGACTCTTTTGTTTGACCAAGTGAACTTACCATTGGAGGGATTGATGTGGAGCAAGTCCCAATCTTGCATGAGGTTCTCCATCCATTCCCTTGCCGGATTCCTGACAATGTTTCCTCCTCGCTTCTCTGAATAAAGCAAGGTGAGATTGAGGTTGCCAACGATGATGACGTTTTCCCGATTCTCCATTTCTGCCATATTTCTGATGGAATCCCAAGAGGCCTTTTTTTCCCCTACGTTAACTGGGACGTACACATTTAAGAGACTAAAGACCTCCTTTGTATCAAGATGTTGGAGTTTAAAGAATATCCAGTGAGCACTTAGAGTCTCAGTGACCAACGAGTATTTTCTAATGTTCCAAGAGAACCCAACCCACCTGAGGCTCCTTGAGCAGAGACGACCAGTCCTCCACCTTTATTCCAAATTTTCTTACTAATTTGGAGGAAGTCTTTGTCCTCTATTTTTGTCTCCTAGATTAGTAGAATGTTTGGGGTTTCTATCCTTATGAGGGTTCTCATGGCTTCTTCTTTCATTTTTTTCCCCATACCTCTGCAATTCTAGGAGACAACCTTCATCACTTACTTTTTTGAGTGTGATGAGCTCCCTTGAAGGCATGGGTCTGATTCCTTGTCATATTTGGGGTTTTTTCCAATGGTTTCTCAAGGGTTTGTTGGCTTCCCTTAAGCTTATCTTTGTAGGTTTCCTTATCTCTCTTTTCTCAGGCAGACTTTCAACCTCTTGTCGATCTTCTGGCTAAAGTTTGTGTGTCCCCTATTTCTCCTTGCTCCTATGATTCCTCCGAGTCTTGTTCTTCCTCTTCAACTTCTGCTTGTTTTTCCTTGAGGCTTTCTGAGGCACTTTCACCTGTCCTCAGGCCTAATGGGGCCCCTTTGTCAAGTGACGATGTCTTTTGTTTTTTGACCTCCTGGGTTTCCTCTAGGGATGAGCTTAAGGGGCCAAATTTGTTTTCTTAACCGTTCAGGGAAGGGATTCGCTGAGAAGAAGCTGAATGAGGGACTTTTCCATTTGGATCTCTGGATTTGGGGGTTTTATGGGAGATATTTGTTCTCTTAACCTGATTCTAGCCTTCCTACTTCTCTTTATCTGTCTCTCCATTACTCAAGAAACCCTTGGCGAAGTGTCCGTAAACATGGCATTTTTGGCACTTGAAAGGAAGTTGCTCGTAATCTAGCTTTTGCACATGATTCCAACTTTCGACATTGATTTTTATTGCCTCCGGAAGTCCCACCTATAGATCGACCTCGACGCATATTTGAGAACAATCATATTGTTCCTTATTGTTTTCCCGGTCAATAAATTTACCCAAGGCATTGCTTGTGTGCTGCAAAGAGTCCCAATTCTAGTAGTGCACTAAGAGATTCAACAACCTAACCCACACTGGAACAACCGTAGGAATGTCCACTTATGGATCGAAGTCCGGTGTCCACTTGTTGAGATACAAGCCGTGAGGGCCCATGAAATAGGGACCATTATGAAATATCAGATCTTTATCCTCTTTTGCGCTGAACTCGAACAGAAAGAAGCCTCTCCCTAAGAAGTATGAGGTTACACTGTTCTTGATCAAAGGCGTCCAATTTTTGACCACCCAGTTCTCTGTTTTTTTTGGCGAGGGCCAAAGGCCAATGAACTGTCCCACAAGGGTGCTATATGCCAGTGAAAAAGCAACTTGGATCGGTCTCTCGGGGGGGAGGGAGATTTCTGGAATATCATCCATCTTTTTCACGAACTTACTGGCTTCAGTTTTCTTTTTTTTCGGCAGAAAAGCTAGCAACGAGTTGAAAGCATCCTCGGCTATTGGGGGAGAAGGGGGAGGAACTTGGGATGAGGCCAACACCTCCATGGTGGCAAGAGGTAGCCCTCGTTCAGTCACGCAGTCTCACATCGAACATCAAACAACTCTGCCAAAATTTAAAAATTTTCTATATTCAATTTTAATGGTGCTTCAAATCCATTTTAAAAACTCATTTATACCATTAATGCAAAATCTTTCTTGTTGTAACATCTAAATGCATAACGATAACTTGGATTACCTCTATTTTAATTTCAAACTCCTAAGAAGTATTCATAATGTAATTCCCCCAAGTACCACATTCAGAGATCAAACAAGATCACATTGTAATTATATAAGTCATTCATTTTTAAACCTCCCAAAGGGCGATGTGGGGGCCCTATCTCCATATTACCAAGAGCTTTACTTTCAAAGTGTCGTCGTTATAACATCATCAAATTTTGAATATTTGGAACTCTAAGAGCTCTTTATTCATCCATCCCAACCCTAGGTAATGGGAAATGTCTAAGTTTATAAAATTTGGTTTTAAAAATATTTGAAAGAGTTAAATTGATAATTGAAAATTTGATTTTATGTTTTTTTTTTTTTAATATCTTAA
>JZKD02S1296958.1:13916-40706 GCA_000966675.3 Picea glauca | reverse complement strand
AATAAGTTTATAATTACTAATAATAAGAATTTAATAAAAATTTAAATAAAATAGTAAATAAAGTTTGAGTTAGTAATTTGTATGTTACATAACAAAAATTTAAATAAAATGGATTCCATATTTATTATTTAATTACATGTAATGAGATTGTAATTATGTCCAAACATTTCAAAATAATTAATAATAATAATAATAATAATAATTTAAGTAAAATGGTAAAAAAATTATAAAAAATAATAGTTTAAGTAAAAAGATAAAACGTTTGTAACCACTAACAATACAAATTTAAACTAAAATGATAATAAGTTTATAATGGTTAATAATAAGAATTTAATAAAAAAATAAATAAAATAGTAAAAAACCTTTGAGTTAGTAATATGTTTTTTACATCAATAAAAATTTAAATAAAATGGATTCCATATTTTGAAGTTCGAAGTAACTATTTGTTATTTTAAGTTTTGACCTGGCAAGTAGTTGTTATTTTAATTAAAATGTATTCCACATTTGTTATTTAGTTACATGTACTGAAGTTGTAATTATTTTCAAACATCTCAAAATAAGTAATAATAATAATTATAACTTAAGTAAAATATAAAAAGTTTGTAACTACTAATGATAAAAAAAAATAATAATTAAGTAAAAAGGTAAAAAAATTGTAACTATTAACAATACAAATTTAAAGTAAAATGATAATAAATTTATAATCACTAATAATAAAAATTTAAATAAAATAATAAAAAAAATTGATTTAATAATTTGTCTTTTACATCAATAAAAATGAATTTAATAAAAATTTAAATAAAATATTTAAAGTAGAATGATAATAAATTTATAATCACTAATAATAAAAATTTAAATAAAATAATAAAAAAAATTGATTTAGTAATTTGTCTTTTACATCAATAAAAATGAATTTAATAAAAATTTAAATAAAATAGTAAAAAAAGTTTGAGTTAATAATTTATTTTTTAAATCAATAAAAATTTAAATAAAATGGATTCCATATTTTGAACTCCCAAATAACTATTTGTTGGTTTACGTTTTGAGCTCCCAAGTAATTTTAAGTTTTGAGCTCCCAAGTAGCTATTTGTTATTTTAATCGTTATTTTAATTAAAATGGATTCCAGATTTTGAACTTCGAAGTAGCTATTTGTTATTCTGGACTTTAATGTGACCATTTGTTGTTATGAGCTCCAACTTAATCCTTCGATATTTATAACTTCCGGGTACCATTCGCGTTGGACGTTTCAATATTTGAATTACCATTTGTCATTTTGGTTTCGAATTAACATGTGTTATTTTGAGTTTTGGAATTGTCATTCATTCTTTTAATATTTGATTTTGCTATTAATTATTTTAGTTTCATGTTTTCTCTTTGACTTTAATTAAAATTGAATATTATATTAATATGTAGAATTTCCATAAATGTTAAGAAATAGTAAAGGATAAATGTTGAGCAATAGTATAGAATAAATGTTGATCATAAATAAGCAACGAATGTTGAGTAATGGTAATTGGCTAATTATATGTTGGTAGTTTCCATTATGTAAAATTAGAAAAGCATAAATGGTTGATGGTTTTTTATGTCTATTTATTTAATGTTTGGGTTAGAGGTTGTGAGAGAGGTTTTAACATGTTGTTATGATATAGAAAATTCTCCAAAACCTTTATGCTACCAAATAGTCCTTCCTAAAGAATAGAGAATTTGTAATGTATTGTAACCATTTGTCAATTTCTAATAATACATTAAGTGTTCTTTGGAGTGTGGGTTTTTTTTCTTGGAAAAGTTTTACGCGGGAAATTGTTTTACTTAATGGGTGTACTTTTCTATTTTGTTTATCATTGCAACTATGTTTAATTTTTTTCTGCACATTCTTTTCTCATTTATTAGTGAAAAAATAATAGTTTTCTCCTTTTCTTCCCTTTGTTTGGAATCAAGGATTGATCACTTTGGACCCAAGGCGTTAGGGACAAATTTTTCAAATCTAATACTAGTTTGAGTGGGTGCTTATGGAAAAGTAAATATTGTTCTATGGAAATGGTGAGCATGTTTAGATTAGAAATGGGAAGTTTAATGACACTAACTTTGAGCTATGGAAGCCCAAGATGAAGGATTTTCTCATATATTGAGATCTACGAGATACCTTATTTAGAACCAAACCCACTATTGTGAAGGATAAAGCGTGGGTACAGTTAGAGAGAAAGATGAGAAGACTTGTCAAGTTCTATTTTTTAATTTCAATGTTATTGAATGTTTCTAAAGGAAAAAATATAGCAACTATATGGAACATTTTCTGGATTTGTATGAGATTAAATCCATTGTTAATAAACTTTTTCCGCAAGAAAACATGTTCACCTTGAGAATGGGTGATGGTGATTCTATAGCCAAGCATCTGAGTGCATTTAATACTATTGGGCCCAAATGATATTACATGTATGAGGAGGATCGTTGTATGAATATTTTTTGTTATGTGCTAAATTCTTTTGACAACATTTTAATGGCCATTAGGAACACTATAAATACAATGGTTCTTGATGAGTTGATGGATAGTTTAATCTCAAAGGAGGTTAGGTGGAAATCTTTTGAATCAACTAATGAGTGTTTGTTTTTTCATGGAAGGTTGAAAGGGAAAGGAAATACGAGGTTAAAGGGAAAATACAAATCCCATGGGAGAGTCAATAAAGAAGTCTCCAAGAAAGTATAAGACAAAACATTGGAACTATGGGAAGCTTGAGCATTTCGAAAGAGACTAGAAGGAAGAGAAAAACAAGAATAAGAAGGAAAAGACCGATTCTTGTCATAATTATGAAAAAATATTCACAAGAGGATGGCAGAGACACCTTTTTCATAGCTCTAGTAACTCATGCAGGCTAGAGTGAGTGGTTGATAGTCTTTGGAGCTTCCTGTAGTTTTTGAAAGATGGGTTCTAGAAAATTCCTCTGAATCTGCATGAGTGTAACTTTTGTGTCATGTTTACGAAATTTCTTTGTTTCATAGTGTCCAAGTATGGTGTCATGGTTGATCCCCTTACGGTGGAATTGATAGTTCAATTTCCTCCTTGTGTAATATTTTCGAATTCTAAAGTCTGTAAGGAAAGGAGCATTTTTTGCATGAATTAATAGCTAATTCTTTTGACATCACAAAAGGATTCATGTGTCTTTTGAATAATGTATTTCATTTTATATGGTATGAGTATGTTCAATGATCATTTGATGTCTTTATAAAGGGCTGAATGTTTTCCTGATTATTGAGTCCACTAGATTATAGATAGTGTTTTCTTTTATATATGGTGACATATGAATCAACCATTGACATGACTTTGGATTAGGAGGATTAATTGCATAAACAACAAGTGGTATACAATTTAAATAAGTTCATGGTTGGGCCTAAGTTATGATACTTTTATGTTGAAATATTGGCCTTGGCAACAATACATGCTATCGAAAGATTTTGATATTATATCCTTCTTCAACACATGATAGTGATTGCAAATGTAAATCCCATGTAGCATATATTCTCTTGACGAATAATTAGAGGTAAATATTCCAATTGGATAGTAATATTGAAATAAATTGATTTAGAGTATTTACCTATGAAAAATCGAAGAAATATATATTTTTCATATAGATGATGTCAGAGTTACCAAGAGACTATTAGGATAAATTTTAAATTGAGCCCTTACTTGATAAAAAATTACTCGTCATTGCCACTTTTGATTAGTGGTATAAAGATATCATGTTATATCTACAATTTTAACAATGCCCTTCTCACCTCTCTCATAGTGACTAATGGAAAATTCGACATCACATGAAGAGATACCTAATTATTGGTGACACTTTGTATCATGAATGGGATGACATTGGGTTACATTGATGTTTCAATCTTGAATAGGTAGAGAATTTTATTAATGAATCACAATGGTAGATGTGGTAGTCAACTATTTGGGTTGGCCATTAATCAAAATATTTTTCATGAAAGATTTTTTTCCCTCTATTTTTAAGGATTTTGTTGCAGTAGTTAAGAAATAATATCCTTTTCAAGTGTACATAAAAAAATGCATGCACATTCCGATCCTTTATTCCCTATTGGGGGTTGATTTATGACATTCCATCCAATCTTGATGAAATCTTGTAAGTATATTATTGTGGTGGGTGGAATATTTGGCTAAGTGGGATGAAGCTATGCATACATTTACAAATGATGATGAAATAATTTATCTATTCATATTCAATCATCTCATCTTTAGGTTTGGAGTTCTTAGAGAATTTTTCACTGAACATGCCTCTCATTTTTTAATAAAATGATGATGAAGCTAGAAACGAAGTTGGGGTTCAAGCAAGAACACTCATCCCCTTACTATCCTCACTTGAATGGACAATTACAATTCATTAGTAAGGATTTGAAAAATATTTCCCAAAGGATAATTAACAAGAGTAAAACTAATTGGCACTTAATAATGTTTTTCTTATCTCTACGGGAAGACTAAAATCCAGTCAAGACTACACTAGATTAAACTCCATTTCATATTTTCCATGTACACGAGGATATATTATGAATTGAATATGAAATTCCCTCATTGAAATTAGTTTTTGAGCTATTTCATGACTCAACTTCTAAGGAAGAGCACCTCGTTTACCTAGAATGGCTTTATGAACACTGTAGAGGTCATGATACTATGACTGAGGCTAAAACAAAACATGTTAAGGATAAATATGACACGTATATCCATCCCCATGTTTTCTCTAAAGGATTCCTAGTGTTGGATTATCACCAAGATAAATATTCGTTGCAGTTGAGGAAGTTTAATCCTATGTGGAACAATCCTTATATTGTTATGCATGTTCTTAGTAAGGAATATTATGAGTTGGAAGATTGTGATGGGAATGTTTTGATTGAGCCTCATAACAAGATTTATTTCAATAAGTATTATTCCCATACAATGATTTTATGGAAATACCCTTGTACATGTTGAATATAAGTAGCATTTATTATTATTATTATTATTATTATTTAATATTTGTTTTTATTCTTTTATCCCTTCTTAGAATGCATTGAACTTGGTTGGAAAATGTCATTTGACTCTCCTATGTATATGGTATTTTTGGATGGTTCTATTTTCCACACTCAAATTGTTTCTGCTATAGGTTGGATTATGTATTCTGTCACAAGTAATCTTGTGAACTAAGGAGAGTTTTATATTGCTCCTATGACAAGTAACCAAAAGAAATTAGAGGTGAAAAATACAATTCCTAAGATAAGAAATGAGAGAAGAATTCATAGAAAACAAGAAAAAAACAGTTTCAAATGATAAATAGAAGACAAATGATAGAAATATCAAACCATGACAGAACTATTTCTCAGGGAAAACCCTGGTAGGATAAAAACCCCACTCTCTAAAGAAAACTTAGTGTATTATTCAACAACTAAATAGTTACAATACATTACTATGTCTCTATGCTCATAATAAGAGTTTTAAGCAGTAGCGTAAGGAGTTTGGAGAATATTTTCCACAAAAGAGTAAGTTAAAACTCACATGTATTTTCCTCCAACCTTAGCACTCAATAAATAGGTATAAAAAAAACATAAATGATTTATGGTATTCCAATTATACATGATATAAATCACCAACAATTAATTTGACAATTATTGTTGATTGGAATTCATTGTCTTCTAGTGATATTCATTTATTCCCTGCCACTAATTGGAATTTACTCCCTTCTATTTACTAAATATATATTCCCTACTATTGTTAAACAATAATTACTTATTATACTATAGCATTGCAAGGTGTATGATGCTCATCTCCCAACATTCTCCCACTTATCATATACACTACAAAATTATAAGGTAGAATGCATCAAACTATGAACTAATTGTTAGGATCCTTAAGGTCCAGAGACTCAAAGAACCACTTGAATTTACCTGTGTTCATTGGTTTCATCAATGCATTTACAACATTCTACAAAGTTTCAACTTTATCTAGTATCTTCTTTCTATCATCTACCATGTCCCTAATGAAATGGTACTGGATATTTATATTATTTTGCTTCATATGAAAAGTCAAGTTATTAGTCAAGAAAGTGTCACTGTTACTATCAAAATGAACTATAATAGCTTTTATACTTTTCTCTACTTATGAACATAGATTCATAAGCCAAATAGATTCCTTACAGGCATGTGTAGCTTCGATATATATTTCTTCTATAGTGGAAAACATGTAGACAACTTGTTTCATTTTCATCCCACTTACTGCTCCACCGAATAATTGAAAAATGTATCCTCTTGTACATATCCTTCTATCTAAAGATCCCACTCAATCAAAATCCATGTAACCATATATATCCACTAAGTGTGGGTCTCTTTAAACATCACTATGATATATAATGGAATAGTCAAAAGTACGTCATAAATACCTAAGACCCATGTTACTGAAACCTAATGTTCAGCTCCAACATCAACCATGAATCAACTCAAGACTCCCAAAACTTGGGAAATATATTCTAGTATATACCATAGAATATATCAAACTACTAAATACACTAGAATAAGGGGTAGAATTCATATCCTATGTGTCCACAGGTGTCGCGAGAAATTTCTCAACTGAATTATTTTGAGGTTCCATAGAAATTAGAACACTCAGTGGTCTACAATATTCCATGAGAAAAAATTTCAAAAAAGTTTTACATCCTTAATCTACCTCAACTAAAGGATTTTATTTTATCTATCTCTCTAGGTCATAATTCCTAAGATATATTTTTTTATCTCCCATTCCCTTCCTATCAAATTGCGCTAAAAGATTCGACTTCAAATAAAAAATAACATCCTTATTGTTACTAAATAATAAAGTATCATATACATTTAGAGTGATAACATGGAAATTACCACCATCGTGTTTGTAATAAACATGGTCATTTGATTTGGATCTCATAAATCCCAATCCCAATCCAAAATAATCAATTTTTTGGTACCACATTCTAGGAGACTATTTCATACCATATAAACATTGTTTAAATTTTCAAATAAACAAACTTTTACCTTTATTAGTGTAATTATTTTGATGTATCATATTGATCTCTTCCTGGAAGTCACCATGGAAAAATATTGTTTTCACATCAACCTATTCTATCTATCAAAAGAAAAATTAGTTTCTACAAGTAATAGGGACCTAATAAATGTTAACTTAGTAACCGGGAAAATATCTCACCAAAGTCTATCATCTCAACCTAGGAATTTCCTTTCACAACCAACATTCCCTTTTAATTTTCAATATTTCCATCTAATCCGTTCTTGTTTTTGAACAAGCATTTACAACCATTTTTTTTCCATCAAGAAATGGTATCAAGTCACATGTATCATTATAAGTGTCTCTATTTCCTCATCCATGTACAATATCCAAGACACCCTATCTTCCATATTCATTCCATATTTCATAGTTACAAGATCATTGGTGTTAACGTGTAAAGAAAATATTAATATACAATTAGACAGACTAGAATTATTCTTTCTTGGTTTCCTTATTTTATAAGTGGATATCCTTAAAGTTTAAGGAAAATTTGTTTCCACCACTTCAAACATTTCTAAACCCTCCTCTTCATCAGGTCCATCATGAACTTCTAGTCCATTTTTTAGTTCATCATTCTAACATAATATTCAGTGGTAGTTGAGCCAATAACTTGTTCTTATCCTGTTCTAGCACACCACTATGAAATAATGATGAAGTTCTTTAAAAATAACATTCCTGATATATAAATATTTTCGATCCATAGGATCAAAAATATTGTATCGTTTCACACCAATGACATAGCCAATGAAAATAAATTTCATCTCCTTGTTATCCAACTTCAACCACTTCTCCATAGGAACATGAGAAAATGTCTCACATGTTTAAATACTATCCAATACTAAGAGGGGGGGTGAAATAGTATTTCTTCTTGTTGTAAAATTTTAGTCAATTATTAATTAACAAATTAATTAATCATAACAATTGATCAACAAGAATGTAGTGAATACAAAAATTTAAATACAACAATAAAAAGTACAAGTTACAATTGTGTGAGAGACACCAATATTTCTTCTTCTTCTAAGAACCAAATCAAGGAGACACCAATCCCCCAAATTTAGAGAACCAACTCTAGGAAACATCAACTCCCTTTTTTCAGAGAACCAACTCCCTTGTTTTAAGAACACCAACTCCCTTGTTTTCATAGAACCAACTCTAGGAAGAACTGACTCCTTTGTGAAACATGTTTTAACTTGCATAAGACTACAGTCCTCTTGAGATCCTCCCTACCACCCTCACTGCATAAAAATTTTAAAGTTTCTTTCTTGGGCTCTTCTCCTGCTTTTGATCCTCTAATGTAGACTACAAAGACATTTTCTTTCCACCAAAGTTTCTGGTTTTTATACTATTTCAATAGGTATGAATTTGAACCATTGTGTCTTTACTATGAAAAATTGCACCTCCTCATTTAATCAACATTAATGGTGACATTTATTTTTTATTAATATTTTATTTTAATTTTAAAAGACTTCAAAACCCTTATAATTAGTTTTATAATTTTATTCATTCACAAATTATTTTCTTGTTTCTGGATTCGAATTTTGCAGATAGGTGCTTCCTTCAATCCAGTTTCCTTGTGACCATGGGCTCGAAATCACAGGATTATCGACTTTAAGTGTTGTTCCTTTAGCTCTTTCTCTTTCCACTCTTATTCTTCTACATAGGACCTGATTCAAATATTTGCGAGATTACTTATTTCTAGGCCCTTGGAACCCTTCATCAACTCCTTTACCTTATCATGAGACTGGTACTAGAACCAAGTACTCCTAATTTCATCCCTTGGTCTATCCTTTCATTCTTCCAGAGTAATACCTCCTGAAGTAAACTTCATCGAAGAACTTACATTATCTCCACTAGTATATCAGATGATTGAGATTTAATATCCCATTGAATGAAAAATCCTGGCTTATCTGGAGGCTTAAACTAAATCAATGATCACAACTTAATACCTCATTGAATGGATGTTCCACAATCATTTCGGGATTCCAGGATGTTTTTTGTTTAAAATCTTCCAACTCTCCCAGAGTTTGACCTGTCGAAGTAGTCATAAAGTGTAGGCGATCAATTTCTACCAGTTGGTAGTACCCATTATGATATCCTTCCACTATACTCGATTGGATGGATGAGAAAGATCCTGAAGGATATTAGATCAATGACCAACATTATTTCACAATTTTGGCCTTCATTATTTCTAATTGACTCAATTTTCTTTAAGTCTCGAGGGTTAACTCCAAATGACCACAAACAATGACTATGATTTAATATTTGTGAAATAGACGAATGCAACTTAATCTCCCTTTTCACCATGTTTCCCATTGATACGACGACCTAGAAATATTACAAAGGATCTTATATCAATGGTCTTCGAGGTTTCAGTACTGCAAGACTTCGAGATATTACAACTCTAACATTGTTCAACTCCCCAGAGTTATACCTGCCGAAGTGCTTACACTATCCCTCCACTACTTGATCTAATGACTCACATTACTCCTAAATTTTCCCCTCAATCTAATGGTTTGTGGGATTTTGAGGCTTCCACACTTCATATCTTCATTCCTTTTACTTATATTCAATAGTCATCGAAGTGGTGAAATCACCAAAATCTGATTGGCTTTGATATGTAGTTGAGGATTATCGCTCTCGATCTGATGGTTGGGACCTATTTCTTCCAACGTATGGATCCACCTCGATCTGACGGTCTGGAATTAATCTTTCTATAGATCACCACTTTCTATGGATTTAAACCATGGTTTTGGCTATCTCTCCAAGTTATCCTGCTACCCCTTTCATCTTTGAAAATGTGGTTGGGAATAAGTCATTGTATTTGCATAGTAATTCAGTTATATTTTCCATTGTCTCACTATCCCATTATTATCCAATGTTGTCTATCTTGGGTTTCTCTTTAGTCCCAATATTCACTTTCTTAATCCTCATTGGTGAAGTAATTTCTTATGATTCTAAATAAGGTCCTTCTAACCCCCTTTATCCTTCCCCTTCTATTATATGTATGTCACGTGGGTTTTCTTCTACTTCTTCGTCCTCTACAACCTAATAGAAGTAAACTAATTGTTCAAGTGTTTATTTTATGTAGTCTTTGTCTATTTCCATTGTATCTACCCCATATTCTTCAAATATATTCCTTTTCATCCTCTATATTTCTAGATCCACCCATGGATTCTCACTTTCAAATGCAAAGGTATTAATAAATTTTTTATGCACTATGCCCCAACTCACAGTTTCTCTACACAGTTCCTACTCCTTGTACTAGTTGCTAGGTATTTCTTCGAATGTATGAGAAACGTAATGCATCCATTCCCCTGGTGGTACCAATATCTATTTAGTGACACAATAATTTATATGATGTCTTGTGTTCCCTCTTCCATCATAGTTATGTAAAGGTTTATCATGTTGAGTCCTACCAAATCTTATGTGCATCAGTCCCTTAGACTGATAACATTCCTGGATTACCTCCTTATTCACACCCCACCATCGTGTAGGTGTGTCCCTTAGTTCTATATCCAACACTAGTAATATATGACTATCAAAAACCTTTGATTCACACTTTATCAGGAAGTTTTCTAAATTTTCCTCTTCAGTAAATGTGAGAAACTTTATTACTTATATCCCAACCCATCTTACTATTTGTGTAACTCTAGTGCACCTCCTAGTAGAGACTTCATGGAATCTTTGTTGCCAGTTTTCTACTCCAGTATCTAAATATGACATAACGGAATTGATACTCCTCCAACTGAGCACTCCATATGAAGTTGGATTCAAAAAGTATTTCTCTTATGCAATAGTCCTAAACAATGCATTGACATCATCTTCTAGAATACTTTCAGGAACATGTTCTACATACATTTTTCAATATGAGGGATCTAAAGGTGATACTACCCTAAAGTTACCAACTTCAAATATCATCTTTCTAGTATTGAAGTTAATTATGGCATAATTGTCAAAATCCCAATCAATTCCCAATAGTGATGGAAATGGTATAGACTCATCCACCATATCCATTACCTCAAAATCTATTGTGGTGTGCACATCATCTAAATCTATTGTTGTATTCTTCAATATACCTATGGGAATCATTCTTTGATGGTTTTCTAACTTCAATTGGATATTGGAATACCCTAGTGTAGGTTCTCGCATTGCTTCCCAAGTCTTCTTTGGAAAAATGTTGACATCTAATCCTATGTCTAGAATAATATTTCCCATATTAAAGTCTCTTGTGGTTGCATTCAATCTGAATTCTCTACTAGTTCTTTTCTTTCTATGGACTTGATTAATATTCTCAGGTTTTGTTCCTACCCCTTCTTCTATGCTATATTTCTCAAGTGTATTTTTAAACAAATCCATGGAATTCTTATCATTAAGTAATTGAAAGCAGGATTCCAGGAAATTATTTAAGTTACTTACTTTCTTTTTTTTCTCTCCTTTGTAAGTATGATCCAAAGACTGGGGCATACAAAAAATAGGAGTATCAAAACTCTACACGGTGTTTGATGTGGATGCTTCATTCTCCTTTTATTCCTTGAAATGTTTCTTCTCGTTCTTTGCATCAAGCAACTATTGTGGCTCAGTGTTCTTCTGAATCCAACACTGAGATCCATTCTTCTGATCACGTGCATATGATCCTGTCTTCACTCCTCCTCTAGTAACTATATTGATGTTCCTCCCACGATCCCTTATTTATACAGTAATCCACTGAACATTTTGGTTATTTATATTTCTCTTCTCCTAGATCTTTGTCATTAACTTCAGGCACTCTTCTGTCACATGATCTTCTGCATGACAATACATACATGTTGTTGTTGGTTGAGGACAATATCTGGAATAGTGTCCTTGTTGTTGACAGTTATGTTAGATAATAGGCACTCTTACTCTTCCCATTCCTCCTCTTCCTCTGCCTATGAATCCTCCTATGTTCCCATGTGGATCCATCTTTTGTTGATGGTAATGTGGTGTCTAATTATAATGTCGAGGTTGCTGAAACTATGGCACTGCTTGAAATTGTTGCACATTGCCAAACTGAGGTGAAGTCTATTATTCCATCAACTCAACCTTCATCCTGTATGCATATGAGGTTCTTTCCTTCATTAACTCTAGAGTTCTACAATTTTTGTCCTCATGGCCCACTGGTTTACAAAAGTTATAGAAAGTACTCTTCAGTTATGTCTTGTACTTATGTATCATAGGGTAGTGATAAGGATCATGACCATGTGTCTTGCATATTCCACACCAAGTCCCTCCCATAGGAAATGTCAGACACTCATTCTTGTGATGTCCCTCTGATTTGCACATAGTACACCATATTTCTTCTCTTTTCTCCCTGCTCTTATTTTGATTTAATTTGTCTGTCAAGTTGTTTAGGTCTTCCTTCATCTCTTCTATAGATGGATCTATTTTATTATATTGATTATCCTTTAAATGCATCGCTTCTTGTAGTGCCTCTTCCTGGTTTTGAAATTTTTGTTGTCTCAATGGATATTCAAAATGTGGTAAAAGATAATTTATATATAATTGTCTATGTTGCATGTCAGAAATGGGATACTTTAGTTTACCTTTCAATGTCTTGAGCTTCTGATCAATGTCCCATACAAATTCTCCTAGTTTTTGTCTAAACTCAATCATCTCATTCATAAATTGATCCTCTAAATTTGGCCTCTGAAACTCCCTGATCAGTTCCTTCTTGATCTCTTCCACTGTTCCTAGTGCACCCTGTGGAGTTTTTACTGCCAGGTTCATGTACCAATCTAGTGCACGGTTTCTGAATGTTATTTCTAATTGTGCTAATTTTGCTTCCTCGTCAATGAAACTTTTCGCTTCCCATATTCGCTCACACATGAATAGGTGCTTCTATGGGTCTTCTGATCCATCCCCATGAAACTATGTTGATATTATCGTTGGATCTGCACCTGCCATTGTCGAATGTGCTATACTTGCTCCGTACAGTACTACTATCTTTGTATTTTTGTTCGGACTTGAGCTCCCACTATTTTTGCTACTGGTACCTCCGCTTGTACCACTACCTGTAATGATATTGGTAATTACACTTGTACCCTCAGTTCTAGTATGATCTCCTAGATTCTTCTGATCGTCAGTCACTAGTTCTATAAACAACTCTTTCTTTGTTGATGTGTTAATTGTACATGGGGTTGTAGGTTCTACATTGATTCAGATCTAGACATGGGGTATATTCTTCCTCATTAGATCTCGCTCCTCTAGTCTTTATTTCATATTTTGCATGCAATATTTCCTCAATGTGCTCCACAACACATAGATCCTCTACCTCTTCTTCATCACTCTCCAAGGCTTCTGTCTCGACTACTCATATTTTCTTCCTATTGAGTTTATATTGGTAGGGTCTTCCACTGCACGGTGTCCTCGCCTTATGCACAATTTCCTAGATATCCTCTTGATCCATCATAATGGGATATTTCTCGTTACTGCAATATTTTCTATCCATTTCCCCCTCCATCTCATACCTTCCTCAGGTTTCCCTTAACTCCTCCATGCATGCAGGGTAGTTTAGTTATCTAATTCCATAGTTAATACCAATTTATCATGAAATAATATCTTTATCGAAGTGTACAATGATATGATGTACCCTCCCCTTGGACCCTTAAGAAAATCCTGCTCTGCTACACTATAATAATTTGATGTATCTATTGCAAACTCAGTGATATACCCCATTATAATACTATGTAGCAAAAAATCTATTGCGCATGTGAATGTTTTATTTACCCTTTTCAACCGTACAATACCTTCTTCTGTCCACTCGACTGATCTAACTCTATTTGTTAGATGGGTATCTTTCCAATGTTATCCACTCCTATAATAGCGTGGGAGACTCACTAAAGAAACTCTTGTGTGTTTCACTAAATATGTATCTCTCCAAATACTATCTTGGATTAAACCTAGAGCTTCTATTATCTTTATCAGAAAAATCTAGTTACTGGACTGTCAACCATATTTCAATATTCTCTTTCTTGGGGTTACAACCTAAAAACATTCCCTTTGTTAATCCCTCGCTCTATACTATGTGATACATCCCTCCCGATCTAATCGTCTTAGTTCCAACCGATAATAGAACCATTGTTCGGTTTACTATGGGCTGGCCCAGGTTATAACTACAATATTACCGACAAAACCTTCTACCATCGTCCCTTCTGGATACCAGAAGGAAACAAAACACAAAGAGTGCACTTGGCAGTCTCACTTGATATGGCTTCTATAGATGGCTGCATGAATCAGATGTATGCAACCTAGGGATGGGATGTGTTTCTCTCAGAGCCATTTAACCTACTCATTGTTAACCTTCAAACCCTCATTAGATATCACTTCATAAAATTGTCACAACTATTATAATAGGACTTCATTAACAATCATAATCACATGTGTTCAATGAAAATCATTTATCTACTATAACACGATATTCGGATATAAACCCTAGCTATAACATTCTATTATTTAGTGTTATTTTGCAGATTCCATTAGCTTATTCGTACTTCGTAGTGGTCATTCCTTTATCATATAACATATTCATCATAAAACTAATTAAATAAAATACAATCATGGAAACTACATACTTTCACATAAAACAAAGATATATTGTGGTTCACCCCCTTGGGGATATATCCAAAAGAATTTTTTTCTTTTTCTCTTTATTCATGTTTCGGCAAAATCTAGTGCTCTGCACTGTACATTTCTCCCTCCATTACACACGATCTCCATAGATCACATCTTTTCTCACAACACTGCACACTTTTCACTCATCCACTATCAGAATATATAAAAAAGGTTAACTCACTACTCACCACCAACAACAAAAGGGACAACAACAACAACAACCCTCTCATTGTCCTAATACATTCTAGTTATACAAAAATCAGACAAATCCCTTACAAAAACCCTAACCCTAAGAGGATTCAATTTGTCCACTTTGTCCTTGACTCAATCTCAGTTGGTCCTTAATCCAACAGTTTCTCCAAGTTTGTGTGTGTCCACTTTTCAACTGCTCCACAACAGTTTGTCCACTTTGTAACTGCTTTTCTCGGTGTTGATTTTTCCTCCTTTTTTGGCACCTCTTTTCCTTTATTCCCAACGCGCTTCCCTTTTTTCAGCGCTACTTTAATTCCTTAAAAAATTATTCAATTTTTCCAAAACATGGCCCGTGCCAACAAAAATATACCCATATCCTTCTATAATAGTCATAAATGAATGATACATAGTATGAATCCTTAGAAATCAAAGGATTTTATTTTTTGTAAATCAGTGAGAAAACTACATTATTTCTGTGTATAATGTACAAGAAAAGGAGGTGTTGTTGTTCTGCCAAGAGGAAACCATAAAAGATAAGTCACCAAACTATCTTATCATTGACTAAAGGCTATATGGTTGGGGTACCAGTCTCCCAAAAAGGAAACCAGACCAGACCTATCCAAACCCAGTTTTATTTTTTCTTTCAAGAGAATAAACATATAACAAATGATTAAACTAAACCAATTACAATTACTTTCAGCTACATGATAACATTGATAACAAAACAAGACTAACCAACTACAGGCTGAGATTTGTACTACTAACTCCTGGCTTAGTTGCCTGTACTTGTAAAAATAAGGAAACTGGTAAGACTTCATAGCTAGAGAAACTAGGGATGTTCAATCAATCTACATGTCTGATCTTTACTATCCTCTTTGGGGGAGGTTATCCTGGTCTTGCAAATTTGGGCTAGCGTTCCAGTGCCATCTGTTGGTGTTATTTCTAAATGATGGAAAAACCTCAGGTACAAGTGAAACTAGGATGCAAGCGTCTCCAATTTTCTCTGTTTTTTTTTTCTATGTCCACCAACATTTTGAACATGGTCTCCAAACTTCCCACCCTGCATTGTATGTCTTCCAACAAGGGCTTCACTTGTAATTGTTCCTTCTTGCACACCTCATATCTTTTCCCCTTCACCTTGCCAATTAGAATTTTGGTGATCCATGCCATCTCTAGTGTTTTGTGGAAGAGTTTCTCCCTAGTGTGGGTAGCCCCCGTGTCTTTAATCCAATCCACTTCCTGGGATATAGTCTCCATCTCCTTTCTTCCTCGTTCCTCTTTAATCTCCTCCTCCTAGATTTCTACTGCTTCTTTCCCCTTCCACGAGACTGAATATGGGTACATCCTCATTTCTTTCCTTGCAACATTCTCCATCCTCGAGAGTTTCCTCAATATTTCTATCTTTCCCTCCACGATGGTTTTGCCTTTCCTCATGGTGTGTTTTAAGCGTGCCATGACCTTGTCCCTGCTTGGTGTTTTACAACTTTCTCTTTTCTCTGAGATCTCGTTGCCTTTCTGTTTCTATAATATGATTTTGGGACTGCAAAAATTTTAGGGGATTAACCACAACAAGTTGTGGGTCTTTCTGTGGTTCCTCTTCTTATAATGGTTTCTCCCCCGGGTGCTCGTACCTCCTACTAATTGTGCCATGAGCTAAAGGATACGATTACACTCATGCGTTGGTGCTCTATATCTTTCTATTATGCTCTCCTTACCTCTCAACTCATCGTAACCCTTCCTTCCATATGTATTATCTACATTTTTGTACTCAAACCTTATCCCAGGAGACGAGATTCGTACAGCCTTATCCTCCCTCGCTCTTATCCTTCTCCTCTCATGATTACCTTCCATATTTCCTGAGTTAGCTCTTGATCTGGCCTTTGAATACATACTCATGATTTGTACCACCACATGCCATCCCTTCCAGATCCCTTTTACTGTCATCATGAGATATAAGGCCCAAGTGTTTGGATAGTCACACTTCACCTAGGTCTCACACTGGGTCCGACTACCCCGTGTATGCCCCGATGTGACTATCATATTTGAATATGGAACTATGATCCATGTTTTCCAGGTGTTCACATTATGATCTGAGTTGGCCACTCGAAACTCCACTCCATGCCTCGTCCAATAGACTTCCCCCCATGGTTTCTCCCTCGTTATCTACTCTGTCAGCCAAATCATTTGTAGATCTACGAATCCATTTGAATTCTATCATGAATATGGTTTGTAAGTGCCTCAGGATCTGTTGTAGCGTCTGTGCTAGATGCCAATGTCTTATCACCTTACCAATTATGGTTCCACATTATAGTTTTCTCAATTTGTTGATCATCAGAGCCGAGTCTCCCTTGACTATGACACTAGTAAGGAATTTTCTAATCATAATATCTAGGCCATGTTCTAAATCCCTAAACACAGTTGAATTGTTTATGGTTTTTCCAATGACAGCTACATACAGTTGAATAATGTTTCCCACACTATATCTAAACACTCCCCCTTCTCTGTCCTTTCTGAGGTTTTCTTTGTAAGTGCCATCGAAATTCAATTTCAAGAATTTTGATTGAGGTGGGGACCAGGTGTTTCCATCATTGAGAATATGTGGGACATGAGGGGAACATAAGTTATGAATCCAATCTTTCCATTGTAACCACAGAAGGATTCAAAGTTCTTGGGGAGATGTCATGTTTTAATGGAACGTAAAGTTCCTTCTCTACATTGTTTCTCTTAATTGTGTTTTGATAGTCTCCACCGTCTCTAAGGTTGGGTAACTTTCGTTCCTAAAGATTCTTCTTTTTCTTTCTTTTTAGAGTGTCCAGATGACCATTTCGAACATTAACCCCCATTAGAGGTTAACCACTTTATTTTAATTTTATTTCTCCTTCCAGTTCTTTAAAGTAGCTCTAATGTCTCCCTTTACCCTATCTGTTTGGAAAAATCCTATTGCTACTGAGTCCTAGATCTTGGTTGAGTAGGTGCACTCGTCCAGAGGGTGATCTATTGTTTCCTCCTTGTCCTCGCAGAGATGACATCTTGAGGGCCTGTGGAAGCCTCTTTTTACAATGTTTTCCCAGGTCAATATTTTATTTTGTAGTACTAGCCATTTAAATATTTTAATCTTTGTCCATTGAGGGTGACTCCAAATTTGTTCCCAATGAGGTTCCATGTCTCGCTGGGTTTGGCCCATTATATAATGTCTAGCTTCTTTCAGAGAGAATTATCCACCATCTATCCTCCCCCATATCAATTGGTCTTCCTCATATGAGAACTAGATATTCCTTTTAGTCACCTCTTCCTCCATCTCTTTGACGCGTTTCCCATCCCAAGTGTTGTCTTGATTTTGGAAGTTGTCCCATGTTCGCCATTTTGGTATCTCCTCCCTTTGTTTCAAGTACTGACAAAATCTGAGTTTACCTTGCCCCTGCATCTCTTGTTTTATCATGTCCTTCTGTTGGTTTTCCATCTTGGTTTATTGTTTCCATGCATATTCCCAAAATCCCATTGTTTTTCCATTCCCGAATTCCCAAAAATTGTGTTCATGGATCCACTTTTTATTCCTCCACTCTAACGACCAGATGGTTGATCCTTCTCCTGTGCCTGTGAACCTGATTAGATCCTGGTGATTGATACCTGGAGCATATTTTTATTTACAAAAGTGATACAAGGGGATATCGGTGACCACCCACCTTTTGCAGCTCGCTCAAAACATTTTTCTAGCAATTTTGTCAATTTACTATTTTTGGCAGTTTTTCGGGTCCTGAACTTTCAGAGTTGTTTTGAGGCCCTAAACGATGTTTTTTGGGCATCAACCGGTTGAAGAATATTAGTTTGTTCAAAATCATGACATTTTCTGCAAGCAGTTGTATTCCTCGGATAGACCTTTCTAATGATGTATCATATGCGTCAAATAGAGATCGTATGTAAAAGTTGCGACCCCGAGAAGTTGATGTACTGACTTACACAAACAGGGCCCACATAGATTTTGGCACTTCATTTCCTAGGGTTAGGTTTTTGGATGTCTAGTCTTTTTTACATTCATTTTTATTGTAATCATATTCTTGTGAATGTGAGTAGCCATCACATCTCTTCTCAAAGATAAGCTACCACCATCCTAGCGAGTCTTTCATTCTGTAATTTTACAGTCTCTGTACATTTATTTTCTTAATAGAAATCGTGTATTATTGTATCTCTGTGTTTATGGTTTCATCTCTGATATGTTTATGTTATATTATTGGATATCCATGATATATCTGCGGATTTCTTTATTATATCTCCGCTCTCATTTCGTGCCAAAAATAATCCAGATCAATGGTATCAAAGCAGGTTTCTCTTGATCATTTTTCAGTGCATGTCCCCGACGAGGTCCAAGTATAGAAAGTTGGGTCTCGATATTGTCTCTCTTGAATACAATCACTCTCGCATTCCCAAGAAACCCTCCATGGCAGAAGAAAAGAAAAATGATGGAGAAAACGATCCTATCAATCTGTTTCTTGAGCAAGCTCTCACGTGACAGAGGGACGAAATGATTGAGAATTTTTCCCACATCCTTCAATGCATGTCGATAGCAACATGCACATCTTCATCAAATATCCACTTTGGAATCACCTCTCCTTTCAAGGTACATGTTAATTTTTATATTCCCATATTTGAAGGTCAAATAGATGCGAATGTCGTAGAAAAATGATTAAATCTATTAGAAGGTTATTTCGTTGTTCATAATTTTTCCTACAAGGAAAATATCACCTTCACACTCCTTAAATATCTCCCCCATGTCAAACATTGGTGGGAAACTTATTGGGAGAAAATTTCCACAGAGGAGTTTGCAATATATGGGGCAGAGCCCACTTGGGATTTTTTTGTGGATGTGGTAAAGGAACAATATTACCCTATTGGAAACTATGAGGACCAGTGCATGAGATGGACCACACTATGGAAAGAGAGGGGCCAAGCAGTTCCAAATTTCACGAATATCTTCCGCACCTTGCACACCAAGATGGGTATCAAAGACTCTAAACAACATTTGGTTCTGAAATACCGTGGGGTTCTACACAAATACATCCAAACTGAAATGGAGTTTCTAGACATATCATCACTCGATGTTGCTTATTGATATGATTTTAAAATTGAGAAGAAATTTAAGCACCAGAACAAACAGGAGTTTGGGTCTGCAAATCTGCAACAACCAAAGTATGATAAAGATGACCCTAACAAACAGTCTCCCAAAAACCAATCCAAGCCACAGGAAAATAAGAGTCATGGGAAGACAAAGAAGGACACCGAAAAATGGTGCGATTTACACAAAATCCCCAGGCACAACACCGATGAATGTCGCTCAAAACAGTCATTGGTGGCCGAGATCAAAGACAATGAGATGAACCCTGATTCATAATTTGACTCTGAAAATACTGGTAAAAGAGACATCATCGACGTAGACCCGACTCCTATTGTCGCGATCGCATCAATTCAACCAGAAGAACCAACAAATCTTGAAGAGGCGGAGTTCCTTTTTCCTTCATAGATGTGGGTGAAGGGGACCCCGCTACATTTTACTATTGATAGCGGAAGCCAAAAGAACCTCATCTCAGTAGAGGTCGTCAAATAGTTGGGATTGTCCACAACACCACACCCACAACCATACAACATCGGGTAGCTTAGCCAGGGACGAGATCTCCATGTCAACCAACAATGTTGATTGTAATATGACATCCAACCCTTCAAGGATGAGGTATTATGTGATGTTTCCCCACTGGATGTCTATGATGTTCTCTTGGGCCAACCATATATGTGGAAGTGCCATGTTGTTTATGATTCTCGACCCGATAGTGTCATTGTTTCTCTAGTCGATCATCTCTACAGAATACCAGAGTTAGTTTCGACTATTGTTCCACCTAAACAGTTCTGCAAGGTAGTATCTCATACTGCAAAATTCATCTTCTTCACAATATGTTCAAAAGGGGAATAGAAGGACAGTACAACCAATACAACCTCACCCCAAACATCTTCTATCCAACAAAAGAAAGTTGACAAGGTTGCAACAAAGAGAAAAGATTCCTTCTACACACAGTCCTATCAAGTAGCTTGAATTGTTGAACAGACTAAGCCTCAACATGTTCATGAAAACCTTCCACAAATAGAGAAACGTGACGTCTCCAACAAGGCAAGTAACTCACTAAGATTCGATTTCAAAAAACGCTTCCCTCTCTCCCCCGAGAAATAAACGCAATGGATACCATTACTTCCTAAGGAGGTAGGATTGATCCCGGTGGATATCAGTGGCCACCCACCTTTTCCAACTCGCTCAAAACAATTTTCTGGCAATTTTGGCAATTACTATTTTTCGTAGTTTTTCGAGTCCTGAACTTCCGGAGCCGTTTTGAGGCCCTAAACAACGTTTTTTGGGAATCAACCGGTTGGAAAATATCAATCCTTTCCACACCATGATATCCTCTAGAATCACTTGTATTCCTCGAATAAAAATTTCTAATGATGTATCATATGTGTCAAATGAAGATCGTATGCAAAAGTTACGACCCCGGGAAGTTGATGTACTGACTTACCCAAACGGGGCCCACATGACTTTTGGTGATTCATCTCCTAGGGTTAGGTTTTTGGATGTCTAGGGTTTTTGACATTCTTTTTTATTGTAGAAATTCCTTCAGAGCCTCATTTTAATTATCTTCTTGCAAATGTGAGTAGTCGTCACATCTCTTCTCAGAGATAAGCTGCCACCATCCTAGAGAGTCTTTCACTCTGTATTTTTACAGTCTCTGTACATTTATTTTATTAATAGAGATCATGTATTATTTTATCTATGTGTTTATGGTTGCATATTTGATACATTTATGTTATATTACTAGATATTCACAATCTCTCTGCGGATTTATCTATTATATCTCTGCTCTCATTTTGTGTTGAAAATAATCTACATGAACAAGCTATCCCACGACATCGTGATGTCTTTAATCCATCTACGCCACAAATTTTCTATGTAGGCTGTATTTTTTACCTATGGGTCTTGTAGATCGAGACCCCATTTTCTCTTTGGCCAACAAATTTTCTCCCAGGACAGTGGGTCCCATTTCTTTTTATCCTCTCTGCCTCTCCATAGTAAATTTCTTTCGATTTTTATGATTTTTTGTAAAATACCTTTGGGGGCTGAGAATAATGACATTAAATATACTGGGATCTCTTGTAATATTTCCTTTTTTAGAATCAAGCGCCCAACTAAATTGAGGGTTCCGTAGGTCCATAATTTTACTCTCTCTTGCAGCTTGGTGGCGATCCCTTCCCAAGTAGTGTATTTACTTTCTTTTTTGTTAGGGGCACACCCATATATTTATTGGGAAAGGTTTTCCTCTCAAACCCCATTATGTTGGAGAGATTCCTTTGAATGCCAATATTGGTGTTGAATAATTAAATGATAGATTTTGAGTCGTTTATCTCTATCCCTGAGGCTTCTCCAAACTCATCTAAGATCTTTTTGTAGGCTCTAGCTTCCTTGACAATGGGGATTCCCTACAACATAGTATCATCCACAAAATATGGATGAGTTGTTGTAGGGAAGTCTTCATACAGTCTAATTCCTTTTATATCTCCTTCTTCAATTGAAAATTTTATGGTTCTATTCAACCCTTCCATCATAATGATAAACAGGAAGGGTGACAACGAATCCCCTTGTCTAAGGCCCCTGGAAGGGTAAAAAAGTTTAGTTGGGGCTCCATTCACCAATAATGAGAAGATAGTTGTAGACACTGAGGTCATTACCCACTTGATCCAGTGCTTTTCAAAGCCAAAGGCTTCCAATGCTTTTTCCATATAGTTCTAGCTTAGTTTGTCGTATGCATTGGCAAAGTCAAGTTGGATTATCATACCATATTTTTTCCTATTCTTTCGAGTATGTAATATTTCATGGGATATAATGATGTTATCCATTATTTTCTTTCCCTCAACAAATATTTATTGTTCCATTGAAGTCATAATGGGGATTACGGGCTTCAGTCTATTAGCTATAAATTTCAATCTAATCTTGTACACCACATTACAAAGGGTGATTGGTATGAAACTATTCAGAGTCCTCACCTCATTTTCTTTGGGTATCAAGGTTATCATACTGGAGTTCAGGTCTTTCAGTATTGAGTTCGAGCATATTGAGTCTTCCACTATTCCATAAATGTCATATTTGACCACATTCGAGCATGCTTTGAAGAAGTCCACAGTAAAACCATTAGGTCTTGGGGCTTTCCCATTTGGCATTTCCTGGATCACTTGTTCCACCTCTTCAGGAGATATTGGTTTATTTAGATTCCAGTTGTGATCCGTTGTCACCAACCTGGGTATATGCCTTAAGATCCTCTGGATTGATTCAGATCTGTCCATGTTGGGTTGTCTCTCTATATTTTGAAAATGATTGACAAGAGTATTTTCAATGTCCCAATGGGATTATTTATCTTCCCCTTCTTGTTCATGGATATTAAAAATTATATTATGTGTTCTTCTCTCTAAATTCGACCTGTGGAAGAATGTTGTGTTTTTTTCTCCTTCCTTCAGCCAACTCACTCTGGAATTGTGTCTCCACAGGATCTTCTCTTTTTTACATATCGTTTCACATTCCTCACTCAAATTGTTCTTCTCTTTTTTCCCATCCTCATTATATCCTTCTTGGATACACTGTTCTTGGAGACGACCAATTTTCTCTTCCAGATCGTTTTTAGCCTGGTCAATATTCCCAAAGACTTATTTATTTCACTGCTTTAGTTTTTCTTTTAGGTATTTTAATCTTATTTGGAGTTTAAACATTTTTGTTCACTACTCTTGGATGGCCTCTTTCCAGAATCCCTTGATGTTCTCCTTGAAAATTGGGAGCTCAATCCAGAAAATTTCAAATCAGAACGGTCTATTTTTTGGGGTTACCTGGAAATTTTCCTCCAGTAGAACATGCTACTGGTCTGATCCCCCCCCAAGGAAGTATGTTTCCTTCCATTGTTATACCTTGCATTAATATTGATTTTGATATTAAGAACCTGTATAATCTCAAAGATATTTGTTGGTGGAGAATTATTTTGTTATTCTAGGTGAACTTCCCATTACTATTTTTGATATCAACTACCTTGCTTTTTTCTATCAAAGATGAGAAATCCTCTGCATCTCTGTCCATTCTTCTTATGCTTCCTTTCTTTTCAGCCAAAGTGGTGATCATATTGAAATCACCTGCTAAAATCCAGTGAGGGTTCTGATTTCGATCCCTTAAGTTTTCTAGGGTTAATATCATTTTTATTTTATCTTCTAGAAGTTGAGGGACATAAACATTTGTGCACATAACCCTCTCTGGTATCCCTATCAATTGCATGATTACTGATAGATAATGCTTAGTATTTTTTGTCAAGAGCGATTGCACCTTTTGTGGTTTCCAAAGGGTGAGTATTACTCCAACAACATTTTGACTATCTATATCTAAAACCTTATATATATTCCAATTTTCCTTACTTATTTGTACCATATTTTCTGAGGCACATTTGGTTTCTTGAATAAAACAAATTTTTGGTTTTTCCGTTTTGAGTTTATTTTTTAGAATTCTTTGTTTCATAGGGTTGTTTAGGACTCTTATATCCCGAGTGATAGACTTCATTTTAAACATTTATGGGTGGTTTTAGGGAACAACTTTTTGATCTTACCCAAGTTAATCAAAATCACTCCTAATTACTATAAGGACACATTGTTGGATTTCCTCCCATTCTTCCTCTTTTCTTGTTTTGGAGATTGCTGATGTTGACTGTCTCCTACCTTGATTCCTAGGTTCCCTATTTCTCCATGCATTCATTTAGTCCCACTTGATTTTTCTTCCTCCATCAATAGGAATAGGTACTATATGTGATATAGTTGTTCTGACGGTATGTTCTCCATCCCTTGTTTTTTCCACTTCTCTAAAATATTATAGAGATCTATCCCTTCTCATTCGACAATATCTCTTAGATCGAGATACTCAATTACAACCTCACTTGGTTTCATTTCAGAGTCTACATCCCCCTCATGCATTGGGGTATTCGAGTCTTTTTTACCTTCTCCAGTGGAAAATATTTCGTTGCTTTCATTTTCCTGAAGGTTTTTCTGCTCCATTGTTTCATTGATCTCCTTCTCAAATTTCTCTTTTTTCCCTTTCCTATCCTATCCTGTTTCACCGGCCTCTGTTTGAGTCCCCACGCCTTTGAAGCTATTTTTTGTTTCTGGGTGACCATTTTTGGGCGTTTTGTTTTGCGTTTGATTACCTTTTCCTTTATAATTTGGTCAAATAAATCCTTCCTCGTCTTGTTTCTGTTTTTATTTTTCTTGTTCCATCTTTCTAGTTAATGGGAATTCACTGAGTAGGTGAATGTGTTCATGACATATTCTACATCTAAAATGGATATGTTCATAGTCTAGACTTTGGATCCATTCCTCGTCCCTGAATACCAGAAACATTTCTTCTAATAGTGCACCTGAAACGTCCATATCAATACATATTCTTGTGAAATAGGTGTACTTCCCTGTTAAAGTTTCACCCGATGCCTTTACAAATTTTCCCAATTTATTTCCTATTGCCTCAACGGTGGACGAGAGCTAGTAGTCGAGTGGTAGGGAGTAGAGCCTGAGATAGACTGAAACACATTTAAAAGTATCCTTCTTCAGGGAGAAGTCCTTCTTCCAGGGTCTCATATATAGTCCAACTGAGGCATGGAAATATGGGCCTCCTTCAAACACCTTGTCTTTGTCTTCTAAATTTACAAATACTGCTGTAAAAAATCCTTTTGATCCTAGGTGTAGATCCACCTCTCCATTTTTTTTATAGTGATGTTTGATCCAGCTGTGTAGGATATTTTCAATGGGCACAACCCCATAAATTTTCAGATCAGGGCATGCATCTTCATTTGGTCCCTATATTCTTGCCTCTACGGGTCTTCTAGAATCAATTTTGGGATCAATGTCATATTTGGTTTGCATGGGTTGCTCCCTAATGCCTTGGGTGAGTTTTAGGGCTCAGGTGACTTACCACGTGTTTATTTATTCTCCTCCCCTCATCTTCCTCATTTCTCGTTGGTTTCCTCACTCTATTGTTCTGACATCGATCCTGAGGGGCCTGACAGTGGGGTCTTGAAGCCTATTCCACATGGGCCTTTCTATCTTTCCACCACCACTTGTTTGTAGGAGGGAGTCCCACTCCTTCCTCCCCTTACTACCATGCTTCTCACCTCTGAACTCTATGATCTGCAACCAATCTCAGGCCCTAGCCACTCCTTTCTCGGTTCCCATTAACTTATGAAATTGAAGTAAATTTAACTGGAATAAATACATCAAAATGAATAAGTCCAATATCCTAGGAGATGTGTGAGAAATAGAATAAAATTGAACATGTTTCTATTTTCCATATACGCAATGCTAGCAAAATTCAAATTCAAGAGTACAACCATTCAATTCATCCACAAGGTGTTTTTTTTCAAGAGTCCCTTCTCACCTTTATGGCCGAATATTTGGTGCCATAACATTTTCCTCTCTATAGGTGACATTCTTTATAAAGAAACACCTTTTTTAGGTACCCAAAAACAATGACCATCATAGGTAGATATATGTTCCAATTGTGAAGGTGTATATCCTATAAATCTGTTCTCTACAAAAACTAAATAATTATTACACTAAATCATGTAGAAATCAAGATGGAACAGAGTTCCCACACAAATACCCTTAGTGAGCACCATATATCCTCATACCATCTTAAACCCTTTGTTATAGAAAATAACTTACACACACACATAATTAACTTTTGTTATTGATAATATGTTCCATTCTGGATCTGAAAAGTGAAAATATTTGCTAATCCCCTTCACTCTAAGATCAAGGAACCTATTTAACATTCTACCACAACCAAGTATCTTAAGAG
>JZKD02S1296958.1:0-13906 GCA_000966675.3 Picea glauca | reverse complement strand
ATTTTTTTTTTTCTAATATATACGTGCTTTCCATTTTCTTGCAACAATATTTCTTTCTACATAACCTCCTACTCAAATAAATATTATATAAATAAAAGATTCTCCCTAACACCTTGGATCTAAGGTGATCAAGATATAATACCAAATGAATGGAAGTAAATGCTTGGAAGACACTTCCTATAATAACCAATGAGAGAAAACGGTGTATAAAAATTTAAATAAACATCTAAACTGATAAGAACAATACAAATGAAAGAACTGACAAACCAATACTTGGTGATTTTATTGGGAAAACCCTTTCGAGAGAAAAAAAATCACACCCTAAAGCATGATAAGTTTAATATTCAATGAGTAAATGGTTTAAATACATTATAGAGTCTCCATATTGTCAAAAAAAGTGTTCAGTAGAAGTATAAAGGTTGTGGAAAAAAATCGGTAGAGAAACAACAAATTAAAAGTCATATACTATGTTTTCTTCCAACAATAACACTCAATAAATAGGTATAACAAAACCATAAACCATTTATGTTTTTCCAATTTTGTGTGATGGAAACCACCAATAATTAATTGGCCAATTTTTTTTTCTTAGAATTAATTTCTTGTTAGTGATCTACATTTATTCCCCACCACTACTCAACATTTATTCATTACTATTACTCAATGTTAATTTCCTGCTATTTCTCAACAATAATTACCTTCTCTACTACATCAATGCAAGGTGTATGATACATCTACCTCAATAATAATGTCATTGATATTGATTATAGTGCATTCATTCAAATATTGTTAGAAGCCATTTCATTTGGAGGATTCAACATATGGTAGTTCACCTAGATTCATAGTTGGTAGTGTTATAAGTGGATAACATTTATTGTATCCACAATCTTATTCTTCTAAGTATTTGTGGGTGAGGCCTCTTGAATGCCATTTTGAATTTATTACACACATTCATGTTACAAGAAGATTTAATGATGCCACAAATGCCTTATCAAATTAAATAATATATTAGATTGAAATTTGTCACATTATTATAAAAGGAAAATAATGCATATATATTCTCTTGAAGAAGCAATCACATTATTTTTTTTGGATAGATAAGTAGGACTAGAAAACCATGGATATATAATAAACCATCATCATGTCCAAAATGTGTAATGGTATCTAAAAAGTTGGGTCTCCTAACCTGTGATTCTATAGTATAGATTTACTAATACAATATGGGTATACAAAATGGACTAGTCCTCAATTATTGGCTCATGAATCTCAAGATAATAGTCGACTTATGTGGCCATTTGATGAAACAAGATAATAGTCTATTGATGTGGCCATTTGATGAAACAGTTGGACCCATGTACATGATACTCCCACCACCCACCTTTGAAGGTGCTCTCCAAGGTCATCGATCAATGCCATTGGTACCTTGGTGGTCATACCATCAACTTTCCTCTAGACAAATTATAAGACTTTCTCATTTTCATTTCTTATCTAGGATGCTTGTCATATCTACCTCTTCTTTGGTCTCTAGGATATCTAGCTAGTTGAGTAGGGCCTATATATATCATCATAACATTTTGTTAGTAACTTTGTGTGCCAAAAACATTATACATCTAAAAAATGATATATTCCCAAAAAAGAAAACACAAAAACATTTGAAAACAAAAATAGTGTCTTGATCAATGTTATCCAATTGGGCATCCATGGGTAGCACTATCTCGGTATCTTGACAAAATTCCATCATAGCCTATGGATAATAATTGAGTGAAATGAATTGGTGAGACCAACAATCAAATAACTCATTAGGAAAGCATTGGTGAAGTCTCTCTCGCATCCTAACCTATACATCATATCTAGGTAACAAACCATTCTAGGCTCTGCATGTCCCATCGCTAGGAGGGGTGCATGTGGGCAAATCATTTGTAGCCTCTCTAAAAGGAATGAGAATAAAAATCTCATGTACCCCATTTTTTGTGTTTCCTAAGTTTGTAGTCACTCAATTAAGTCTTCAAGTTAATTATGAGACCTATAACCTAGCCATAAAGTGTCAGCCTCAATTACTCTACTCCATAATACATTTGGTCCCTCAAAGCTATGTGTAGAGAAGTGGATACTATTTCCCATGTGATGGGGAAGACAACGTTATTGAGACTAAGATCCATAATTTTAAATACTAGAATTGTCTTCTTACCTTCTCCATCCATACTTGGAAACATGCGTCTATATGTTCTTGTACATAGAGAGCACTGCCCGCTTGGCCACCTCATATTAGAAATACCAACAATCCTCATTAGCATATTCTTGTTAGGAAGTATTATCTCCTACTTCAATCTTCAATAACCTGTTATCCATGCCGAATATGGTATCCTAATGAGTTCCCAAAATGCTACCAACATTTGGTGGTATCCTAATCAGTTTCCCAATACACTACCAACATTTGGAGCTGTTGTTTTTATGCCCACCCAATACACTACAAACATTTGGAGTTGTTGATTTTATGAACACATTTTTTATGCCCACATGAGGAAATGTAAAGAACATTAGGATTCCACACTCCTAAAGTGCATTTATCATAGAAACATGATGCAGGAGCATCGCCAACTCATCGAGGAGCATCGCCCAAGACAAGTGAGCCAGCATGAAAGACAACAAACCGTTGGACAAGGCCAGCCGAAACTTTTTGAAATTTCATTAAAGATGATGCGCCAATGTATAAATGAACCATTTATGGAAAGCGCCTTTGTATATTATAATGGAGCTTGAGCCTTTAAGCTCTCGTCCTTAGGTAGATAAGGCATTTAATAGATTTAATGCAGGTAGATAGATGTTTAAGTCTAGATTAGACAGTTTTGGATTTCATGAGGGAAAATGGATATAGACACCCTCCTTTGTACATTGTAACATAATTCAGAAATGGAGAAGCATTCAGAAGAGAAGAGAGCTAGCAGAGAAATTGTGAAGAACACCCATGTACAGATTTGAGTTAATAGAAGAGAGTCTTTGATTCAAATTCATGTCTGGTGTTGTTTTCTCTGTATATTTGTTTGTGTGCTCATGAATGTTTGTTTCTGGTTATGCATTTTCTTTAGATATGCTTTGCATGTGATTTCAGAGTTTCAACTGAAGTCTGAGAGAGAGAGAAGAGAATAAGTTTCAATTGTTTCTCTGTCTGAGCCAGGAGATTCCTGCATAGAGTGCAGTTGAATTCATCCGCATAGAGTGCGTTGATGAAGGCTCAATAGTTAAACACTTATTCTCATTCAGCCAGAGTTATAGGGTTGTCGTGGGAGCTGTGTGAAGGGAGCACAGGCAAAGTTAGGAGTCTCAGTAGAAAATCTGTGCAGAAAAAAAGCAGAAACTGTTGTTTCCAGAAGTGCACAGAGTCTAAAAGACTCAACACTTTGGGAGTTGTTGAAGTTCGAACACGAAGAGTGTGTGCAAAGTCTCTGAAGGAATCAAAGTTGAAAAGCTTAGGAGGGATAGATTCTTCGTGATACTGTGGAGGAGAACTCAGGAAACAAAGCGAAGAAAGTCCGAGCAGGAAGGAGCTTTAGATCGGGAGGAGTCCTTGAAGGGGAGGAATCAACGGTCAAGATTCGCAAAGGAGCCTTGCAAAATCCCACCCGCTGTTAGATCTCGAGGAGATACCCACGGGTTAACCTAAGCGTGCCGAGGAGGAGCCCAAGAGCCATCGGGAATGGACTCATCGAGGAATCGGGGTTTACGGAGATAGGATTTTTGTGCCTGCTGAAATCGCGATTAGCGATTTCCAGAGAAGATCAGGGCCGTTGATCTCAGTGGGGATACATGGTGTGAGATCCCGGAGAGTCGGGGTTTGGCACTTCAGAATTCTTGGCGTCGAAAGAATCCCGGAGGATTCGCGAAACTCCGAGTTGCGATGGGTCCCACAGTGATAGTGGTTGGTATTGACAGGTGGCATCGCATATCAGAGTTCGGGACTTGGAAGATCCTGTGAAACTATGCCACAGGAATCATGAATTCCCAAAACGTGATTTCCCGATTTAACGGAAAGCGTGGGGTCCAGGCTGACAGTGCAGAGGACAGATGGCATCGGAGTTCGGGAATCGGAGATTTGTGGGAGCATCGACATGCGACTATGTGTTTACCGATTTCCCGATGGGGAAATCCCCGATAAGTACAGGGAAAGGTGTGTAGGGAATATTCATCGGGTATCATATTTTAGTGTGACCCGAGTACAGGACTCGCTAGTACGCGAGGTTCGATTTCCCGATAGACTCAAGGGAGATTGTAAGTAGAGCATCCTGTGGGTGCTGAGAGCTTCCGATAGGAAGTGGAAGAGTAGTTTAGCTCTTCGGGCCTAGGGGAGAGAAGGTCCTGGTGGAAGCGGGACGCGCGGGTGGCACGTGCATGCGTCAGAGTGGTATCAGAGCCAGATAATTTCTCTGTTTTCTTTAGTAGAGAAGAAGAGAAGAATTCGCCATGCCACCCAGAAGGGAGAGACAATCACCTGACCCAGAAGATAGGGAGGTGAGGAGAAGAGGTAGATCGGCAGGGAATCCAGAGATGGAAATATAGATACGAGATCTCAGAGTGAGACTCGAAGATATGGAAACAACTCAAAGACGCGGAGTTGGTGCAGGGGATCTTAGTGATTTCGAAGTTGAGGAGGAAGCTGGACATGAGAAAGAGGTCACAGCAGAAGATGCATCAACCGAGCGGTTGATTAAAGCCATTGCCAGAATGAGTTCAAAGACAAAAATGGACATTCTAGTCTATAAAGGAAGTCTGGATGCAGAAGAGTTGTTAGACTGGATTAGGGCTCTTGAAACCTACTTCGATTACAAGGAGATTGAAGAGGATAAAAAAGTAAATCATGTTGTCGCTAAGTTGAAAGGACATGCAGCATTGTGGTGGGACGAGCTACAAGCAGATAGACGTTCCAAAGGAAAACCGAAGATTAAAAGCTGGGATCGAATGATTGCTAAGATGAAAGAAAAATTCATCCCAAGGGATTATCAGATCACACTGTTCAGGCGGATGCAGAACCTGAAACAGAAGTTGATGACGGTGAAGGAATACACAGAAGAGTTTTATAAGCTCAATATCTGAGCAAGTCATCGAGAGAGCGATGATGATAAGGTGGCCCGATACCTGAATGGTCTGAGATATGACATTCAGGATGAATTAAGCATGGTGACCATCAGAATAGTTGAGGATGCTTACCAGATGGCTTTGAAAGCCAAAGAGAAGCTGGGCCGTAAGCAAGGACAGCGAGGGCGGGGCAGAAGTCAGCCCAGAGGCAAGGCAGTTTCCCAAGAGAAGTATCAGAAGCCCAGGGAGGAATGGAAGAAACCTCAAGGTAAGGTTGAGAGAGGTGGAACCTCACAGTGAGGACAGTAGTATGTTGAGCCGAGGAGACAACATAATGAACAGAGAGGAGATTATGTTGATGCAAACACTTTTCCTCGTACCATAGGTAGGGGAAGAGGTCGAGGTGGAATCATCACATGTTTCATGTGTGGAAAGGATGGACATAAAGTAGTTGACTGTCCAGACAGAAAAAGAGATGGAGGAGAAGCTCACATCACCGAAGTGCAGAGGCGCGATGCTGAGTCAGAATATGCAGACAGCGGAAGATTGCTTGGGATGCATAAGGTCCTTTTGACACCTGAAAACGAGGTGGAAAGCTCAGTGCAGAGGACCAGACTGTTCAGAACAGCTTGCACAACCAAGGACAGGAAATGCAACGTCATCTTGGACAGCGGAACCACAGATGACCTCGTCTCTACTGAAATGGTGGAGAAGCTGGAGCTGAAGACAACAGATCACCCGAGTCCATATAAAGTTTCGTGGCTACAGAAAGGACATCAGGTGAGTGTCACTAAACAGTGTTTAGTTGAATTCAAGATAGGTCGATATAATGATAAGATTTTGTGTGATGTTATCCCCATGGATGTATGTCATTTATTGTTGGGTAGACCATGGAAATATGACCAAAAGGTGGTTCATGATGGGAGGATGAACACATATACTTTAGAGAAGGATGGGAGAGCCCATAGATTACTTCCGATAAAGGATAAGGAGGTGAAACCGGAAGTAAACAGCAAAATACTTCTCATGAGTGGGAAAGAGCTTCTCATAGAGATGGAGAAGAAGGAAGATCCACAATTCTTTGTGATCAGGAAACCAAGAATTGTCCTGACTAGCACGAGAGTGGATGACTTACCAGTTGAGATTCAGGAACTGCTGGAAGAGTTCGCTGACATCATCATGGACGAATTACCTCATTCCTTGCCACCGATGAGGAGAGTGAGTCATCACATCGACCTCATACCAGAAGCCAGTTTGCCAAATAAGGCTGCGTATAGATTGACACCACAGGAAAATGAGGAAGTCAAGAAGCAGGTCGAGGAGCTATTGGACAAAGGATTGGTTAGAGAAAGCCTGAGTCCATGTATCGTTCCAACTGTGCTTAGTCCGAAGAAGGATGGAGGTTGGAGAATGTGTACCGACTCTAGAGAAATCAACAAAATCACCATCAGGTACAGGTTTCCACTGCCAAGAATGGATGATCTGATGGATTGCCTGAGCAGGGAAAAATTATTTTTCAAAAATTGATCTGAAGAGCGGATATCACCAGATTCACATGAGGGAAGTTGATGAATGGAAAACAACATTCAAGACGAACGAAGGTTTGTACGAATGGCTAGTCATGCCATTTGGTTTGACAAATGCGCCGAGCACATTTATAAGGCTGGTGAATGAAGTCCTGAAGGAGTTCATCAGGAAGTTTGTTGTCGTATACCTGGATGATATACTGATTTTCAGCAAGACGAAGGCTGAACATCTAAAACATTTGGCTATTGTGATGAGAAAACTACAGTAGGAGAAGCTGTTGATTAACACAAAGAAATCCTCGTTCATGAAGAAAGAGCTCATTTACTTCGGGTTTGTCATTTCAGCGAATGAATTAAAAATGGATCCAAGTAAGGTGGAAGTAATTAAACATTGGCCATCACCCAGAAATGTTTTCGAGGTGAGGAGTTTCCACAGGTTGGCTAGTTTCTACCAAAAGTTCATCAGGAATTTCAGTGGAATTAGCGCAGCAATGATGGACACGGTGAAGAAGAGACATAAGTCTTTTCATTAGACAGCAGAGGCTGAGAAGAGCTTCAATTTGTTGAAGCAGAAGATAACGGAACGACCAGTGTTGGTGTTGCCGGACTTCATGAAGACATTTCAGGTGAAATGTGATGCGAGCAGATATGCCATAGGAGCAGTCTTGAGTCAAGAGGACAAGCCAGTTGCATACTTCAGCGAGAAGCTGGATGACGCAAAGCTGAAATACTCCACGTATGATAAAGAGTTTTATGCCATCATACAAGCATTAAAGAAATGGAGGCATTACTTGATCCCAAAAGAATTTGTATTGTACAACGATAATCATGCATTGCAGTTTGTGAGTCAACAAGAGAAGTTGAGTCAGAAGCATGCAAAATGGGTAGAGTATATGCAGAATTTCACGTTTGTGATTAAACACATTTCAGGGACTGCTAACAAAGTGGCTGATGCTTTGAGCAGGAAATGTTTTCTGTTGCAGGAGTTTCAGGTCAAAACATTGGGTTTTGAAAATCTTAAGGACATGTACGCAGGTGATGCAGATTTTGCAGAGGCATACGAGTCGGTTGAGAATCCGGTTCTCAGAGATCGGAGCCCATGGATGGATTACATGATCCAGGAGGGATTGCTATTCAGAGGCAATCAACTGTGTATTCTGAATTGCTCCACGAGGGAGAATTTTCTAAAGGAAAAACACAACGGAGACTTAGCAGGGAATTTTGGCCAGGACAAAACATTTGCAAAGCTAAGCGAATCGTATTTTTTGCCGAGCATGCGAGTAGATGTCAAAAGTTTTGTTGACAGGTGTTGAATTTGTCAACATTCGAAGGGCCGGAAACAGAATGCAGGTCTTTACCAGCCATTTCCCATACGCGAGAGGCCATGGGAGGCGATAAGCATGGACTTTGTTTTAGGATTGTCGAGGACGCAGAGAGGGGTTGATTCCATCTTTGTGGTGGTGGACAGGTTTTCTAAGATAGCACATTTTATACCATGCCAAAAGACCAGCGATGCGACTCACATCGCGAACTTGTTTTTCAAGGAGATCATTTGACTCCATGGATTGTCGAGAAGTATAGTGTCGGACAGGGATACCAAATTCATAGGGCATTTTTGAAGGACGCTATGGAAAAATCTAGGAACTAATCTGGCATTTAGTTCTGCCTATCATCCAGAGACTGATGGGCAAACAGAGGTTGTGAATAGGAGTATGGGAGATTTGTTGAGAAGCCTGGTGACAGAGCACCACAACAGTTGGGACAATGTGTTGCCACAGGCGGAGTTTGCGTACAACGATTCAGTGAATCAGAGTACATTTCAGATTGTGTATGGGACACAACCGAGGTGAGTTTCTGAAATCAGGGAGTCAGAACAGGCTGCGACTAGCAGTGCTAGTGCAGAGGAGTTTGTTGAAGCGATGAAGGAACTTCACGGTAAGGTGAAGCAACGACTGATTGATTCAAATCAGGAGTATAAACGCAGAGCAGATCAACATCGGAGACAACTTCAGTCCGAAGATGGTGATATGGTTCTAGCACACTTGAGAAAAGAAAGGTTCCCAAGGGGAACATATAACAAATTAAAAATGAAGAAAATTGGGCCATGCAGAGTCCTGAAGAAATTCAGAGAGAACGCTTATGAAATTGAGTTGCCAGATGGCATCGGGATATCTCTGATATTCAATGTTTCATATTTATACCCATACAGGGCTGGAGAAGCAGAAACTGGAAATGAGGAACCAGTGATCCAGTGGCAGAAGCAATTACCAGTAGCAAAAAAGCCACAAATGGAGTACATACTAGACAAAAGAATGGGCAAGAAAACCAGGCGAAAGCAGTATTTCGAGTATCTGGTCAAATGGAAAAATCACCCAGTCGAGGACGCTAGCTGGGAGAATGAAGCAGTGATACAGAAGCATGGACAGACCGTGTGGGAGCTCATGGACAGGAGCCCATGAAAATTTTCAAGCCGAGGAGTATGATGCAGGAGCATCGCCAACTCATCGAGGAGCATCGCCCAAGACAAGCGAGCCAGCATGAAAGACAACAAACAGGTGGACAAGGCCAGCCGAAACTTTTTGAAATTTCATTAAAGATGATGCGCCAATGTATAAATGAACCATTTGTGGAAAGCGCCTTTGTATATTATAATGGACCTTGAGCCTTTAAGCTCTTGTCCTTAGGTAGATAAGGCATTTAATAGATTTAATGCAGCTAGATAGATGTTTAAGTCTAGATTAGACAGTTTTGGAGTTCGTGAGGGAAAATGGATATAGACACCCTCCTTTGTACATTGTAACATAATTTAGAAATGGAGAAGCATTCAGAAGAGAAGAGAGCCAGCAGAGAAATTGTGAAGAACACCCATGTACAGATTTGAGTTAATAGAAGAGAGTCTTTGATTCAAATTCATGTCTGGTGTTGTTTTCTCTGTATATTTGTTTGTGTGCTCATGAATGTTTGTTTCTCATTATGCATTTGTTTAGATATGCTGTGCATGTGATTTCAGGGTTTCAACTGAAGTCTGAGAGAGAGAGAAGAGAATAAGTTTCAATTGTTTCTCTTTCTGAGCTAGGAGATTCCTGCATAGAGTGCAGTTGAATTCATCTGCATAGAGTGCGTTGATGAAGGATCAATAGTTAAACACTTATTCTCATTCAGCCAAAGTTATAGGTTTGTTGTGGGAGCTGTGTGAAGGGAGCACAGGCGATGTTAGGAGTCTCAGTAGAAAATCTGAGCAGAAAAAAAGCAAAGACTGTTGTTGCCAGAAGTGCACAAAGTCTGAAAGACTCAACACTTTCGGAGTTGTTGAAGGTCGAACACGAAGAGTGTGTGGAAAGTCTCTGAAGGAATCAGAGTTGACAAGCTCAGGAGGGATAGATTCTTCGTGATATTGTGGAGGAGAACTCAGGAAACGAAGCGAAGAAAGTCCGAGCAGGAAGGAGGTTTAGATTGGGAGGAGTCCTTGAAGGGGAGGAATCAACGGTCAGGATTCGCAGAGGAGCCTTACGAAATCCCACCCACCTTTAGATCTCGAGGAGATACCCATGGGTTAACCTAAGCATGTCGAGGAGGAGCCCAAGAGCCATCGGGAATCGACTCATCGAGGAATCGGGGTTTACGGAGACAGGATTTTTGTGCCTGCTGAAATCACGATTAGCGATTTCCCGAGAAGATCAGGGCCGTTGATCTCAGCAGGGATATGTGGCGCGAGATCCCAGAGAGTTGGGGTTCGGCACTTCGGAATTCTTGGCATTGAAAGAATCCCGGAGGATTCGCGAAACTTCGAGTTGCGATGGGTCCCACAGTGATAGTGGTTGGTATTGACAGGTGGCATCGCATATCGGAGTTCGGGACTTGGAAGGTCCTGTGAAACTCTGCCACAGGAATCGTGAATTCCCAAAACACAATTTCCCGATTTAACGAAAAGCGTGGGGTCCAGGCTGACAGTGCATAGGACAGGTGGCATCGGAGTTCGGGAATCGGAGATTTGTGGGAGCATTGACACGCGACTGTGTGTTTACCGATTTCCCGACGGGGAAATCCTCGATAAGTACAGGGAAAGGTGCATAGGGAATATTCATTGGGTATCGGAGTTTAGTGTGACCCGAGTACAGGACTTGCTACTACGCGAGGTTCGATTTCCCGATAGACTCAAGGGAGATTGTAAGTAGAGCATCATGTGGGTGCCGAGAGCTTCCGATAGGAAGTGGAAGAGTAGTTTAGCTCTTCTGGCCTAGGGGAGAGAAGGTCCTGGTGGAAGCAGGTTGCGCGGGTGGCACTTGCTGCGTCAAAACATCATCAATGGCTTGCTTATCAACTTTTCCATGCTTTCTTTCCCACTATATGATGGCCATATCTAATTTCCTTGCACATCCAACATTTGTTTAGAGGGTTTAATTATTTTATTTCATCTCTTTGTGGGATACCCACTCTTTCTAATGGTGATAGGCGTGGGTGCCTATGATTTTTGTTTACCAAAGGTGTGGGTGGAGATAATTACCCATTCCCTATTGGTAATATATAAGGGGCACAAGTTATCATCCTTATTTGTTTTTTGTAATATAACACATATAATATGGTGTACATACATGAAAAGGAATGGTGATAGAGATTATAGCTAGAAATTTTCATTTTTGGAAATAAACATAATTGAGATCATTTAATAATGATCAAGCAAAATGAAATGTTCATTTTTTACAATTTTTGCAATGGACATAATTGAGATCATTTTGGTTATAAAACAATGGTTATGAAAAACTAATTATAGTTAAATTAATATCAATACGATTTCGTTTTTAAGTGTGGGTTATTGCATTCCATCTCCTACTCATTTTGATTTCTCAAATCTCTTAAATTGAAGCCAAAACTACTCTAGAGTGTGGGGCATATGGATCAACAAAGTACATGACAGAATATTCCTTTTTCAAATATAACTTGAAGGAAATAAGGTTGATCCATGACCATTTTAACGCATTGAAATGAGAACATGAAGTAAATGATGAAAACCAACGAGGATATATTACTGACATGATAATGTTAATAAATGCAATGAGTAGTGAATTTTTTCATAGTTAGGCTGCAAATGAATTAAAACAAAGGAAAAATACAATAGCTCAAACCCGTGGATGCAAATTTCTTTCAGCCAATGTTTCATAAACAAATTCTAATATTATCCGGTTCAGAATGATCTCAAACAAAAAAAAATTGTTAGTCATGAAAAAAAAACTTAAATGTAAACAAAATTAAAATTATGCTTATATCACATTCATAACAACACCTATTCAATTTGCATGGTTAAATCATTGGAATGCGTACTGCCTCGAAAGGCTTAACATGACTTCGTAATGCGTTTTCCATTAAAATAATTACTAGCACAGCCGCTAACTTGCGGATGGTGAGCGTCGAAAGGCGGGGTTGTTAAACTTCTCGTTTAGTTAAAAAAACTTTAATTAATACAGTAAAAACGTATTAATGTCCAGGAAAATTTGTTTATATTTTTCAATCAACGTGGTAATAAGTTAGTGAATACAGTAATTTTTAAACACAATTAGGTAACTGTAAAAAAGTAAACATATAAATGGATGTCTTTATAACAGCTCGGAAGTTAATGGATGAAATCAGAGCCATTCATTTATTGTGACAACTAAAAATATTCTAGACATATTTAATCTCGTTCATAGAAAACGTATTAAAAACTAAAAACCTATTAAATGTGCCCATCATAAATAGGTATATGCCTTTCAACATAATGACTTGAAAAAGGTTGTAGAAAATGAAACCCACGCTTGTCAATGACATACCACTACTAAAATTCTATGAAAATATTTTGGCTAAATAGAATTTGGAGAGCATTGAACAATTAATTGGTACAGGAATTCCTTGTTTGACAGCTGTGATAGACCGCTTGACGAATAGAAGTTACAACGGGAAGAGAAAACCCACAGGCTTTCGAGGTGCTTTGGTATTCATGCCAGAAAACCATCCCGTGAGGTCAAAATAATTTCATCCATCAACACGTCAATGCATCTACATCTTCAGATTCATGCACGATTGTTATTTATGCATAGTGTAAGGTCTTTGCCAAGATAGGCAATGAGATCTTTGTCCAAATCTTCAGGGAGACGAAACTTCAAGGGGGAACACCTTTTTCTTGTGGAGGTTTTTATGGAAATTTTCTGAAAAAATTATTTCTTAGTTGTTTATAGTTGAGGTTATTAGCATAGTCAGGTGGTCAGAAGTTGGTTTTTGTCGAGTTTTTTTAGTGTGTCTTTCAAGGATTTACGCACCTGTGTGCATCTAAAAATGCAACATTAGTGCACTTAGATCAACCATGTGCACCAATACCACTAAGTCAAAAATACGCAACGGTCCTCCTAAGCTCACCATGCCAAGGAGTGCTCATATAAACCCTAATGCCTCATTTCTTAACAAATAAATTCCATTGATAACTGCTATTAATATATAATACTACAATATTAACGATGCTCCTCCGATAAAAAAAAATGCACACTAGAGCTCCCGCAATAACAAAGTGCAAGCTCTCCAAATAACAAAGTGTATTGGTGCTCAAAAGCTTTACACCCAAATACTTCCAATAACCACTATTAATATTAAATACTAAAATATTAACTTTTATTTTATAAGAAATGAAGAGGATTGCGATGATCCCCAATAACAAAGAGCCCCAATGCTCCCCTATTAAAAATGTGCACCCGTGTTCCCCAAGAACAAAGTGCATTGATGTTTCCCCAATAAGAAAGAGCACCAATGCTCCCACAATAAGAAGATACACTGGTGCGTTCCCAATAACAAAGGGTATCAATGCACCCCCAAAAACAAAGCACATGGGTGCTCATATAACAAATGGACTAGAAAATCAATTTTTAAACAAAAGAAAATAATTTAAGAACCATAAACCATCCACAATGTGCTTAGAAACCAATATAGTTCCGATGGGGTCCAGTAAAAAATGCATAACAACGTCACCAGGCGCACCGTTAAAGGCCGAAACATACAACGGAAAAATGAGCGAAAATTTCATATTTTGAAAATGTGTGTTTATAAATGAAAATCCTAATCAATATTTCATTATTTTTCCAAAATTTAGAGAGGAGACTTGTGCAAGAGAGATTTACAGACAAAGTCTTTAGAGTGGTAAGATTTATTTGAAAAGTGAAATTTACATACACACTTGCAGAGGAGAAATTTTAGATATGTTATTTTATTCTATTCATCATCTCAATATTTTATCTTTTGATTCAAACATATTTCAATGCATTATAAAAGAAAAATAAAGTGTTTCACACTTA
>JZKD02S1296957.1:847800-874763 GCA_000966675.3 Picea glauca | reverse complement strand
GTAAAAGGAGGTTGCCCCCTCGAAGAGGCTTATTATCTGAAATTATCTCTTTTTCAAGGCGTTGAGTACTTATTCTAAGGTTTTTCTATGCTATATTGATATTTGGTTCTTAACAATATTGCCAACGAATTTATATTTCATCCCAAGATATAACCTTTTATGAATTTCATTATTCAAGTATTAATATAGGTTGTTGAGTGGTGTCTTACTTGATTTTAGGTTTACTAATAAGATGGTTTGGAAGCATATACTTGTATGCTGATGAAAGGCTATGTTCATTCAAGAATTTGATGATGCTACTTCTTTACATGCTCAGAGGATGTCACTTTCCAATATATTGTTAGTTCTAGACGTCGTCGCTTCTTGAACCATGATGATGCCACTCCTACAATTCCATTGATACTAGAGCATTTGGTCTTTGAACTATGCTCAAGTATAGGAGCGAATAGATGCCAGTGTAGCAAGGATGAGTCATCGAAGGGATGAAAGTACCCATTGTTTAATCACTTGTGGTTTTGATGTTGTAACATGAATACTCTATTTTGTACACCGGTTATAACAACACAAATGTGAAACATATCTTATACCATGCATTGATCAAATCAAATATTCTCATTACAAAGATTTTTATCTGAAGATGTATAAATCACAAGAACCCTCTCGAGTTGGGGTGTTGGAAAAGAGAATAAGGGTAGAGTGTATAACATAGTGTAACATCCCGCTCTACTGAGCACATTTTAACGACTTATTCTTTGAGGACACTTGCGTGCAAGTGATCCGGTTATAATACTGCGTTATTTGTTTTGATTAGGGATTTTCATGGTGATGTTGATGGGTTGTGATTTATTGTTACTTGATATATGTATTGACATATGCTATTGATGAGTTTACTTGAGTGTGTAGGACACATGACATATTATAGATTCTTATGACATCAATGGACCTCCTTGGAATCTAGATTGAGTAAGGGAATGGATTGTATTTGGTTTGAGTATTTCATTTTATGCATATGTGACATATGTTTGATTATAGTATGATTTTGTATATGGATCATTGACAATGTTTCTTCGATGGATGAAGGCTGACGAATGCTTGTATGACTCACATAAGGAGTAAAGGGGCCATGCACTAGGAAAACCAGACATTGAGGGAGAGGTGTGGCAGAGTCCCTATCATAGCCTACTAGCACTCTTGTCATGGCTCAAATTGTAGGTTAACGATTACCTAGTTCGAGAGGTCCATGATGTCATGAGGTAAGACTGACACTATCTCTCACGAATATTTTAAAAGGGAACACAATAAGGAGGAGTCCTTATTCCTTAGAAGCCCTTAGTCTCTCACAAGGTCAACCGAGTGGAGTGTTGACTCCAAGGGTTGGACAAACTAAAGGTGAGTGGCACCCTTGTAGCATGTGAGTGTGTCTTGAAGGGCACATCGCGTAATTTAAAAAGAAACTTGAGTCAATGAATATAGGTGGCCTAGAAAACAATAAATTGATTTGACATTGTCAGATATAAAATTATTAATTAATGAGTAATTTTATTAATTATAAATCACCATAAAATTCTAATCCTATTCTAAGACAAAGCCTAAGTCTAAGTTTAGTTAGGGGACTAAAATAAAATGTTAATAAAAGAAAATATTAGAGATAAATCAATCTAAAGAAAAAGTGAGATAAATCTAAAGATTTGATATAATGCACACGTGTGCAAGAAAATACCAAATTGAAATTTTAAAATAAGAAATGAATAAAGCATGAGAGAATAGGTGTACACATAGAATGGTATCTAGAGTTTAGATACCACTACTCTAACTAGAAGAAGACTCCTATTTTAACTCTAACTCAGATTTAGTAAGGAATCAATCATTAAATGAGAATCTGGGAATAAAGAGACAACTAGGAGCAATTTAAGGAACACATTTGGGAATGCGAGGGAAATGGACTTTTAATTAAAATAAAATATGTAAGTACTTGTGCAACTTAGGGAGAGGATGAATAATCCTAATTTATTTAATTAAAAATATAATTAATTGTGCATGTGGACATGTGTCAGTGAGGAAATTCCTATAAAGAAAATGATCTATATGGGAAAGGGATCACATCGATTATTGGTAAAGTTATGCTTCCAAAATCATTGGAATGGTTTTACTTGTGAGAGTTGGGATACAAATATTGATCTAGAGTGGTAGCTCTACCTTGCGACACAATCTTGGAGCTAGAGTGTTTTTTGGTTTGTGTGTGCTTGGCCCCTTTGCGACTCAGGGGGATAAGGTGAAGAAGAGTACCCCTAGCGTTGGCTGGGAGGTACCATTGAAGTTTCAATGATTAGCAAGCGAAATGCAGGAATGAGCACCATTTGTTGAAGAACATATTCAATTCATTTTCATCAGATACAATATTCTTATTTGAGTTTTGTAACTTCAGTAAGTTTAATTTGTAAATATAGTTTATAATTTCCGAGCCCGTGTTGTAAATCTGATATCGAACTGGTAATTTCTTGATGGATTTGTGTATTCAAAAAAAAATAATTTTTGGAATGTCACGACATTTCAGTTTATCAACTAAGGAATTGGAAAATTTGTGTTAGCTCCTTTCCCATTTTGCCAATCCTTTTGATTCTATTGTTCGTTGCTGTCTGAGATTTCCTTTGTGGATTGTTAGAAATTATTGAATCGCTTCCAATAAATTCATGTATCCAGATGCAATTTATTCTTGATCGCTAAAATTGACATGCATTGCAAGACTTAAATTTAGTCATTATTTCTTTTATTTGTAATTGGATGCTGTCTGGATATTGATTATGTTGGAATTTCATGTTGACTGTCCTTTCATTTCTGCAACCAATTTCCTTCTTACTTGACCACTATTAATCTACTCATCAATTGAATAGGTTAGAGTTATATTTCTTTCTGTATAGTGATTGGTACCCAACATATGAGTGGGATATAAACTAGACAAATTCCTGAAGAAATGTATAATCTTTGCATTTACTGATGTGAATTGCATTTTCTGAGAACAAACTGTGTTTTACAGTGTTGTCAAATATTATAATTGAGTCTATTTTTCCTTTGGCATTTCAATGAGTCGAGTTGGTAATTGGGTGGTTTTATTCTTGATGCTTGTTCTTGAATTTTGATATGGATTTTGAGAAGGGTAAAATCGTGTACAGTTCTGATTTCCATTTTCAGATATCAATAGAAAAATGATAGGAGGCATTACTTATTAAATGTAAGTCTGCAAGTTATTGTTGGGTGAAATTACTATGTAATGTATAATTTGAATCCAAGTTGAATTCCATGCTATAGAATTTGCCCACGATTTTTAAAATTGTAATTACTATCCTGTAGGGTATTACGAGCGACCTCCACTAGATGGTTAAGTTAAAGATCTCTGCATGATCATTATATTTTGGGAATGAAATTGGGGCTTTACACTGCCCAATATGTAGAAGCTTATGAAATGTTAATAGTTGTTGGTTGTCAAAGATTGCAACCCTATAGTTGTGGAATTCTTTTGCTGTATTTTTAGAAAACAATCCAAGAATTTAATTGAGCGATTTATGTTTTGTTTATTTTTATTTCTGAATTTTTAATTTCAATGTATTATAATCCATAGAACGAATTTGGAGCTGCAAAAATAAATTGACCTTCCTAAGTTCCTATGTGTTTATTTACTGTCCTTTCCTTAAGGCTTAGCCATCCCAAAATCGATTCGTTGCCTGTAAATTTTAAATTCGAATTTTCCAGAAATTTAGTTTTATTTCAAGGTCCGGATCATGGGCCAGATCAAGGGTTGGATCAAGGGCTGGCTGAAGGTTCGGATGGAGGGTGGGATTGAGTTCTAGAACAAATTTCATATTTTTTTGAACACCGGATCAGGGGCTGAGATAGATTCCATAACTCCTTCTTTGTTTCCTTACTATGGATATGTGATTTAGCCTCTGAATATTATTTATTTATGGTCAATTAAGATTTGTTTTCCTAAATTTTTAAATGGATTTATAAGTTAGCATGTGAGTGCTTTATTTATGGCTTAATAAGACTTTGATTTTCTTAATTCTTAAATGGGTTGTAAATTAGTATTGAGTTCCTTATATATTGTTAAAATACTTGGGTCTCTCTTTATTCTCTTAAATGGATATGCAAGATAGAATATATGCATATGGATATGGATCTTCTTTAATTATCCTTGTATATGGATATGCAAGATAGAATATAATTTATCTTATCTAATTCTTAATTATGGGTTGAACTTCTTATAGTTTCTTGCAATGGAAATGTAAGGTAGTCTTGGAATATTTCCATATTGCTTGTTATGATTGAACCTCTTAGTTCCTTTAAAATGGATACGAAAGCAATAGACTTCTTATTAATTGATATTTATGATTGATGTTTATTAGTTTTATAATTTGGATACATAGTGCATTGTAGCATCTAAATTTAATGTATTGCTTAAGAAGATTAATCTTCTTAAGATTTCTTGCAAATGAATATATATTTTTAACCTTTAAATTCCTAATATATATTCTTAGAAGGTATTCCTTAATATGAAGATGCATAGTTGAGCTACACGAGACTAATATTTTACTTATGCTCTTTGGGTAATTATTCTTTATGTAAAATCCTCTTACTCATTTACAGTCAATGTTGCTTGAAGATTGATTAAGTAGTAGATTATTATTTTCACTATGATGAATTGATGGTTAAGTATGCTGATGATTATAGTTTTGATAGCGGTGTATGATTGAATTAATGAGAATTACATACTTCCTTGTTCCTCAGAATAGTCTCTAGTACTGAGACCTTAAGTGGTCAAAATCAATTGGATGAATCCTAGACTTGAGCGTTACTTATGTGTCTTGGAGGTCCTAACCATGCAGGATAGGTTGGGCGGGTAGTTCCCTTATGTTATCACTTGAGATATGTTGATTGAATAATAGTGATGTTGATTTCAATTGATTATGATGAGATTGATTTAGTGGTTGTTAATTTATGTTGTGACGCATTTCACATGTCGTAAGGCTGTTTTATATATATATATATACCTCTTTTGTAACCACTAAGTCTTGATGTAACTGAGGGGAAGTTACATATGGTATAAGAGTGGGTTCAACCTTGCGAATTTGGACTATTACACCTTCCACTATGTTAAACATTTGATTAAAAACATATCACTAATTAAATTTTGAAAATTGCCATGTTGGTAATCATGGTTAGAGGACGTCGTGGAGGTAGATGACATGGTGTAGAAGGAATAGGTGTGATGCCTCCAGTAGCATCCATGCCAGAGGGTTCTAAACCCTAAGGAGAAGAACACATCACTGAGCAGGAACATGTTGTTGTGGGAGATGTGGTTGGTTTTATGAGATCCTTTCAAAGGATGTTGGAGGCATTGATTAACCAACCAGATAGAGATAAGGGTAGGGCGCATATACCCAATGGGGGTTCACAAAAAACTCCAACTAGTAGTGGTAGAATTCATAGAGAACCCAAGAAGGTGGAGTTTTATGAGTTTATGGGTTCCACAGATGACTCAATCGCTGAGGCATGGTTGAAGAACATGGTTATGTGCTTTGTACTTTGTGACTACACCTCCAACATGAAAGTTTGTATGATGGTATTTTAGCTGAAGGGGAGTGGTCTTCTATGGTGGAAGATTCCCCTACCTCAACTAAACATGGCTGTCGAAGACGTGTCATGGGAACTGTTCGAGGAAAGGTTATGGGAGAGGAATTCATTGAGTGCAATCTCATTGAGTTCAACGCCTTACGAAAGGGTGTTTGTATGATGCTAGAGTATGAGGCCATATTCATGAATCTTCTTAGGTATGCTCCACATATAAACATAGAGAAGATAAAGGTCAACAAGTTTGTGTTTGGACTTAACTTCAACATTCGTGTGAAGGTAAGGATCTTAATGCCACAGACATAGCATGAGGCAGTACATAAAGCCCTCATAGTCGAGGAAGATCTAAACAACAGGGGTCAGGGAAGGACTCCTGCAAGATAGACTGGACAAACGACAACAACAACAACAATTTAGGATTGTTCAACATAACATACCAATATATCAGACTAGTAGGCCATCAACTTCTACTTCGGGGATCAGGAGTACTGGATTGAAGACTGGATGTTGGACATGTGGAGAGCCACATTACCAATGAGACTATTCGATTGACAAGGCCAGAGTGGCTAGATCAATAGGACACACTACAATTGGCGATCTGGGAAAGGCCCACAGGATTCATGCTGTGGAGGACAACCGCCAGGCCGAACACTAGTCCACTATGCTTGAGACATCAAGCATGATCATCGATCAAACCTTTAGTATTTTTATAGATCTAGGTGCTACAAAGAGATTTATTTCTAGTGCAGTGATAAAGAGAATTAAGGTAAAAGGACCTCAAGCAAGACGAGTTTAGATACGTAGAAATGGCTTCGGGTGCCAAACATAAGGTTGGAGGAAAGGTTACATAATGTAGCATCAAATTGGGATATTTTGTAACACAGGAAAACCTATATGTCATGAACTTAGGATCATATGATATAGTGATCAGTATGGACTGGTTGGAATCACATGGTGTGATACTCAACTGTAAGACAAAACGATTAAGTTTGACAGATGATGTGAGATAGAGAAGAGTGGTTGTAGAAAGAAACCAGGGAGTGTCCTTGAGATTCATTTCTTCCCTACAACTACAGAAGAGCATGCACAAGGGATGTAAGCTATATGCAATCTTAGTGCTAAAAAAAAGGCGAGGAAGAAAGATTAGAAAACCTTCCAGTAGTACAAGAGTTTGCATACATGTTTCTAGAAGAGTTACCATGTCTTCCACTTGAGATAAGGTTGGATTTTACAATCAACTTGAAACCTAGAACTAAACCGATAGCAAGAACGCCATATCAGATGTCAACGCCTAAGTTACAGGAGTTGAAAATGCAATTAAAGGAATTTTTAGACATGAGAATTATATGTCCAAGTGTGTCACCTTGGGGTGCGCCAGCTATTTTTGTAAGAAAGTAGGATGGATCATGGAGGATTTGTATTGAATACCATCAATTTAACAAAGTGATGATTAAGAACCAATATCTGTTGCCAAGAATAGACAATTTATTTGATCAGATGAAGGGAGTGACTATGTTTTCAAAGATTGAATTGAGATCATGATATCACTAGTTAGGAATTAAAGAGGAAGATATTCCTAACACCACATTTAAGATGAGGTTCAAACACTATGAATTTACATTTATATCGTTTGGAATGAAAAACACCCCAGGGGTATTCATGATCTTGATGAATGAGGTGTTCTATGAATACTTGGACAAGTTTGTTCAAGTATTTATTGATGACATACTGATTTATTCTTAGATGAAAGAGGAACATGATGAACATTTAAGATTGGTACTATAGTATCTATGAGAAAACAAATTGTACAGGAAGCTATCGAAATGTTGTTTTTACCAATCAAAGATTCATTACTTGGGACATATCATATTTGGGGAATTTATCGCTGTGGATCCAACGAAAGTAGAGACTATTATGGAATGGCCTACACTGACAAATGTATAAGAATTATGAAACATTATGGGTTTAGTAGGATATTACCGACAGTTCGTTGAAGGTTTTTCGAAGATAGCAAATCCAATCACGGAAATGCAGAAGAAAAACAAGAAGCTTTTATGAACTGAAGAATATGTGGAAGCATTTCAAAGGCTTAAAGAGTTGTTGATGAAAATACCCATGCTAAAAGTCCCCGACATGGAAAATAAATTATTGGTATGCACGGACGTATCCAAGGAAGGAATAGGTGGAGTGTTGATGCAAGACAGCCGAGTGATCGCTTACATTTCAAGGAAATTGAGAAATCATGAGGAGAACTACGCAACGCATGACTTGGAGTTATTCACAATTGTATATTCCTTGAGAGTTTAGAGACACTATTTGATTGGACGAAATTTGAATTATAGACAGATCATTGTGGATTGTAGCACATATTTACACATAGTTAATTGAACGCACGACAAGGGTGTTGGTCAAAATTACTTAGCGAATACGATTTTGAGATTACTTACATTAAATGAATGGTAAACAAAGTGGAGTATGCATTGAGTCAGAGACCACACATATTCTCTGTAATACCTCTTAAGACAAATCTTTGAGAAAATATTCTAACTATACAGATCGACGATGACTGGTATAAAGGGGTTAAGGAAAATATTGGACAAGATACCATGATGGTACCAGAATTCAAAGGTTGTTATTTAGACTACAATGGATTTTTGAGATTTAACGGAAGTATTTACGTACCTCCTAACGATGAATTTTATTTTGAGCGAAGATCATAGAGTAGTGTACAAGGCTCATACGAGAGTCACGAAGATGAAGGAAGACCTTAAGCCTTCATTCTTATGGAAGGGAATGAAAGCATGCATAGTTAGTTACATGGTGAGATGTCTAGAATGTCAACAAGTGAAAGTCAAACATAGAAATGCGACAGTATTATTATATCCACATGTTATTTTAGAATCGAAATGGGAAGTCATTTTGATGGACATTATTGTTGGATTTCCACTAACAGCAAGGAGACATGTCTCAATTTTCATGGTAGTTGACACTCTGATGAATAATGCACACTTTACTCTTGTACATATGGCGTATTAGGTGCCACACAGAGCCAAATATTTTGTCAATGATATTGTAAGGTTACATGGTGTACCAAAAATTATCATATCCGATCGAGGATCGATGTTTACAAGACGATTTTGGACGAGTTTCGAAGAGGCCTTGGGAACACAACTAAATTTTAGCACATCTTGTCACACAGAGATATACAGACAAACAAAAATAACAAACCATATTTGGAAGGTATGTTGTGTATGTATGTAGTTGACCAACATAAATGTTGGGAATAATTATTTCCACTGATAGAGTTTGCATACCCTAACAGTTACCAGAGTATGACTAAAATGGAATCTTTGAGTTTCTTTATGGGAAACCATGTCAGACACCATTGAGTTTGGGATCAACTTGAGGATAAGGTCCTGGAAGGACCAAAAGTGATCCAAGAAATAGAAGGATAAATGAAATCAATAAGTCTGAGGATTAATGAAATGCATGATCGACATAAGAGTTATGCTAATACATATCACGTTGATCTCCGTTATGAAATTTTCAACAAATGTTTCTTGCAGATAGATTGAAAAAGAGTTCGATAAGGTTGCGGAAGGAAAAGGAATAGTGTCTTATCGATTATCCTTGCCTTATTCTTTGAGGTGAATGCACAATGTTTTTCATGTATTTTTTTTGAGACATTATGTTAGTGATCCTACACATGTGATTGACATGAGTTCTTTGTAGGTGTTAGATGAGGGTGCTCTCACGATGGAGCCAATATGCATCCTGGACCATCTCATTCGACAACTAAAATGTCAAATAGTCAATCAGGTCAGGGTCCAGTGGGACAATTATAGTCCACACTCGGCTACCTGGGAGGATGCATATGATACACATCAACAGTTTCCTTACTTGTTTGATAGATTAGACATATATATTGTCAAATACTTTTATTTACTGTATTTTATATACTGTACAACTTCAGGATGAAGTTTGAAACAATAGGGGGTGTATGTAACATCCCTCTCTACTAAGCACATGTTATTGACTTATTCTTTGAGGACACTTGAGTGCAAGTGATCCGATTATAACACATTGTTATTTGTTTCGACCATGGATTTTCATGTTGATGTTGATGGGTTGTGATTTATTGTTACTTGATATATGTATGGACAGATGATATTGATGAGTGTACTTGAGTGTGCAAGACACATGACATATTATAGATGTTGATGACATCAATGGACCTCCTTAGACTCCAGATTGATTTAGGGAGTGGATTGTATTTGGTTTGAGTATTTTATTTTATGCATATGTGAAATATGATTGATTATAGTATAATTTTGTATATGGATCATTGAAAATGTTTCGTCGATGGATGCAATCTGATGAATTATTGCTAATATGACTCACATAAGGAGTAAAGGGGCCATGCATAGAAAAATAGACATTGAGGAAGAGGTGTGGCAGAGTCCTTGTCATAGACTACTAGCACTCCTATTGTGGCTCAAATTGTAGGTTAACGATTACCTAGTTGGAGGGGTCCACGATGTCATGAGGGAAGACTGAGATAGTCACTCACGAATATTTCTAAGGGGTGTGTAATATGGTGGAGTCCTTATTCCTTAGAAGCCCTTAGTCTCTCACAAGGTCAACTGAAGTGTTGACTCCAAGGGTTGGACGAACTACCAAAACCAATCAAAAGGCGAGTGGCACCCATGGAGCATGGGAGTGCGTCTTGAAGGGCAGATCACATAATTTAAAAATAAATTTGAGTCAATGAATCTGGGTGGCCTAGAAAACAATAAATTGATTTGAAATTGTCGGATTTAAAATAATTAATTAATGAGTAATTTTATTAATTATAAAGCCCATAAAAGTCTAAGCCTATTCTAAGACAAAGCCTAAGTCTAATTTTATTTAGGGGACTAAAATAAATGTTAAATAAAATAAAATATTAGAGATAAATCAATCTAAAGAAAAAGTGAGATAAATATAAAGATTTGATATAATGCATATGTGTGCAAGAAAATACCAAAATGGAATTTTAAAATAAGAAAGGAATAAAGCATGAGAGAATAGGTGTACACATAGAATGATATCTAGAGTTTAGCTCCCACTAGTATAACTAAAAGAAGACTCCCATTTTAACTCTAACTCAGATTTAGTAAGGAGTCAGTCATTAAATGAGAATATGGGAATAAAGAAACAACTAGGAGCGATTTAAGGAACAAATTTGGGAATGTGAGGGAAATGGACTTTTAATTAAAATAAAATATGTAATTACTTGTGAAACTTGGGGAGAGGAAATAATCCTAATTTATTTGATTAAAAAGATAATTAATTGTGCATGTGGACATGTGTCAGTGAAGAAATTCCTATAAAGAAAATGATCTAGATGGGAAAGGGATCACATCGGTTATTAGTAAAGTTATGCTACCAAAATAATTTGACTCGTTTTACTTGTGAGAGTTGGGATACCAAGATTGATCTAGAGTGGTGTCTCTACCTTGCGAGTCAAGCTTGGAGATAGAGTATTTTCTGGTTTGTGTGTGCTCGGCCCCTTTGCAACTCAGTGGGATAAGGCGGAATAAGAGTACCCCTAGTGTTGGTTGGGAGGTACCGGTGAAGTCTCAACGATTATCAAGCGAGAGGAAGGAAGGAGTGCCATTTGTTGAAGAACATCTTCAAATCATTTTCACCGGATACAGTATTCTTATTTGAGTTTTGTAACTTCAGTAAGTTTAATTTGTAAATATAGTTTATAATTTCTGAGCCTGTCTTGTAAATATGATATCAAACTGGTAAAGAATTTCTAGATGTGATGTCATTTCAGTTTATCAACTAAGGAATTGGAAAATTCGTGTTAGCTCCTTTCCCATTTTGCCAATCCTTTTGATTCTATTGTTCATTGTTGTCCGGGATTTCCTTTTTGGATTGTTAGAAATTATTGAATCAGTGCCAATAGATTCATGTATATAGATGCAATTTATTCTTGATTCCTACCATTGGCATGCATTTCAAAACTTAAATTTAGTCATCAGTTCTTTTATTTGTAATTGGATGTTGTTTGGATATCGATTATGTTGGAATTTCATGTTGATTGTCCTTTCGTTTCTACAACCAATTTTCCTTGTTACTTGACTACTGTTAATATTATCATCAATTCAATAGGTTATAGTTATATTTATTTATGTATAGTGATTGGCAGCCAACGTATGAGTGGGATACAAACTAGACAAATTCCTGAAGAAATGGATAATATTTGCATTTACTGATGTGGATTGCATTTTTTGAGAACAAACTCTGTTTTACGGTGTTGTCAAATATTATTATTGAGTCTGTTTTTCCTTCGGCATTTTAATGGGTCGAGTTGGTAATTGGGTGGTTTTTTCTTGATGCTTGTTCTTGAATTTCGATATGGATTTTTAGAAGGGTAAAATCGTGTACAGTTTTGATTTCAATTTTTGGATTTCAATAGAAAAATTCTAGGATGCGTTACTTATTAAATTTAAGTCTGCGAGTTATTGTTGGGAGAAATTACTATGTAATGTATAATTCAAATCCAAGTTGAATTCCATGCTGTAGAATTTTCCTGCGATTTTTAAAATTGTAATTATTATATTGTAGGGTATTGCGAGTGACCTCCACTTGGATGGTTAAGTTAAATATCTCTCCATGATCATTATATTCTGGAAACGAAATTGGGGATTTACGCTACCCAATCTATAGAAGCTTCTGAAATGTTAATAGTTTTTTGTTGTCAAATATTTCAACCCCATATTTGTGGAATTCTTTTACTATATTTTTAGAAAACAATCCCATAATTTAATTGAGCGATTTATTTTTTGTTTATTTTTTATTTCCGAATTTTTAATTTCTAAGTATTATAATCCGTGGAATGAATTTGGAGCTGCAACAATAACTTGACCTTCCTGAGTGCCTCTATGTTTATTTATTGTCCTTTCCTTAAGGCTTAAACATCCCGAAATCGATTCGTTGCCTATAAATTTTAAATTCAAATTTTCCAAAACTTTAGTTTTGTTTCAAGGTCCAGATCATGAGTCCGATCAGTGGTCAGATCAGGGGCCGGATGAAGGGCTAGATCATGGGCCATATTAAGTGTCAGATGGAGGGCTATATTGAGGTCTAGAACAAATTTCAATTTTTTCTACACACAGGATCAGGGGCTAGGATAGATTCCAGAACTCCTTCTTTGTTTCCTTACTATGGATATGCGATTTAACCTCTGAATATTAATTATTTATGGTCAATTAAGATTTTTTTTCCTAAATTTTTAAACAGATTTATAAGTTATCATGTGAGTGCTTTATTTATGGTTTAACAAGACTTTTATTTTCTTAATTCTTAAATGGGTTGTAAATTAGTATTGAGTTCCTTATATATTGCTAAACAACTTGGTTCTCTCTTTATTCTCTTAAATGGATACCTAGGGTAGTTTAATTCTATCATTTACTTATTACGGTTGGTCTTCCCTTAACTCCTCTAATGAATTTTTAAGATAGAAATTACATTCTTATATATGGTTGAAATAATATTTGGTCTTCCTTAATACCTTTGAATGGAATTGTAAGTTGACATTGGATTGTTATATTATTGTTGGGTCTTCCTTTAGTTATTTTATTGGGTTTATAAGTGAACATTGTGTTCTTTATTTTTATTGTTTAAATAAAATTCGATCTTCTTTAATTATCCTTGTGTATAGATATGCGAGATAGCATATAATCTATCTTATTTAATTCTTAATTATGGGTTGAACTTCTTATAGTTTATTTCAATGGAAATTTAAGGTAGTCTTGGAATCTTTCCATATTGCTTGTTATGATTGAACCTCTTAGTTCCTTTAAAATGGATATGCAAGCAATAGACTTCTTATTAATTTCTATTTATGATTGATATTTATTAGTTTTATAAATTGGATACATAATTCAAGGTAGCATCTAAATTTAATGTATTTCTTAAGAAGATTAATCTTCTTGTGGTTTCTTGCAAATGAATATATAAGTTTAGCCTTTAAATTCCTAATATATATTCTTAGAAGATATTCCTTAATATGAAGATGCGTAGTTGAGCTACACGAGACTAAGATTTTACTTATTCTCTTTGGGTAATTATTCTTTATGTAAAAGTCTCTTACTCATTTAAACTCAATGTTGCTTGAAGATTGATTAAGTAGAGTAGATTATTATTTGCAATATGATGAATTGATGGTTAAGTATGCTGATAATTCTAGTTTTGAATAGCGGTGTACAATTTAATTAATGGGAATTAGATACTTCCTTGTTCTTCGGAACAATCACCAGTCCTGAGACCTTAAGTGGTCAAAATCAATCCTATGAATCCTGGACTTGAGTGTTTCTTATGTGTCTTGGAGGTCCTAACCATGTAGGATAAGTTGGGTGGGTAGTTCCCTTATGTTATCACTTGAGATATGTTGATTGAATAATAGTGATGTTTATTTCAGTTGATTATGATGAGAATGATTTAGTGGTTGTTACCACTAATTGTTGATGTAATAGAGGGGACGTTACATAGAGTCTAGAGAACTCATTGTATCATCCTTTTTATAATATATGAGTATGTTGATTCGTGCTATCTAAGCATTCCTTTGTGAGTTATCTTAGAATCCCTGATTGGTGAAGGAAGGGCTCCCTTCACTAATCAAGTGCTGCAATTATATTTTGTTGGTTTAGTAGATTATCATAGATCATTTCATAATTTCAATTCTTGTAGTTATATTTGGTTTATGCGAGTTGTTGCTTGTTCTTGATTTTTTTGAATCCTATTCGTTGTTACTTGTTATTGATTAATGTTAATTGTAGAAGCTGATACTTGCATAGTTTGACTAGTTATTGGAATGAATTAAGGATTTGTGTCATTGTTGTTACTTTTGGTTAAAGTTTTGTTGAAGTTTGTGAATCATTGAATTTATTCGGATAGATAGACTTTATTCTTAAATTATAGTAGGTACATTCTCTTTAAAATCATAAGGAGTTTGTGGATTGGTTAAGGGTGTTGTTGTGTTGTTTACATTTGATTTCTTCCTAGCATGAATTGTATGGATTTAAAGTGATTTCATTTTGAATGTATGTTGTATGAATTAATTGGGATTGTTCTTTTAGTCAAGAGTTGGTTGGATTGAGTGCATCCTTATTTTTCTTATGAATTTTATAAGGCTTTAGATAAAACAGCTTGGAGATGTGTCTTCTTCAAGAGGATTAATTTAGTGAATTTTCCATCCATTTACTACATGATCATTTAGGATCACTAGCATTATAGAATAAATTGTGGCCTACATAGACTTTGCACCATAACCTTGAAATAAAATATGATCCCTGGTTTGAAAATTAATGTGAGTGTTACTACTTGTTAAAAAGACATTTAAAAACTCTAACATTTTGGCGTCGTTGTCAAGGAGGCTATAAGGGAGAAAGAGTATAATTTAGTTATGGATTAGCTACAGTATCTCTAGTACTACAGGGGTCTGAGAAGTAAAGACGGAAGGTAAGAACCTACACATATATCATCAACTTCTAAGTTATCTCGAATAGACTCTCATCCCACCTACACCAGAGCATATAGACTGCATGGGTGATAAAGCATATAGGATGCATGAATAGAGGTAGAGGAAGAGGAATACTACCGAAAAATAATAATCTTGTAGGTAGAGGAGGTCAAGGACAAAAGGATCAAGGTAGAAAAACATATATATAGGAGATTATTTCAAAGGAAGAATCATAATCTCGCAATGTTGAAAAAGTGGCATCTCATGTAAGCACCAATTGTCAAGATACCGGGAGTAATTCTGTTGAGACAGTTGAAGCTGAGTTAAGAAAATAATCAAGACCACAAGGAGAATCATCTGTAGTAGCATAATATGATTTTTAAAATCTGGTAGAGGGATGTGGAGAAACAAGAGAGCCTACACTAGATTACCAAAGCCTCGTATGGGGAAAATCCCTTGAAATTCATATTTGGGATCAAGGAAGTGTTGCCAAACCTACAACACTAGAGAAAAAGAAGTCTGTTTCACTTAAGAAAGTATCTCATGACTTCAGAATCTAATAAAACTATTGGAAGTTGTGGGAAAAAATGGTTGATACAACCTCTATAATTGAATTCCCTATTTCTAATACACATGGAGGTGCACCTATGAGGTCGATTTCCTTATCAGTCCTCCCTAACTTCCATGGTATCACCACTGAAGATCCATATGCCTTCTTGTTTGAATTCAATGTACTATGTCGGAGCTATGAATATACCACCGATTTGTAGAAGCTAAAACTGTTCCATGCCACCATTTCGAATGCAATTGTTGTAGCAATGAAAGGAAATTCAACTATCACCAAGTAACAATAAGCTGAGAGGATGTTTAAATGAAAAATGGTTTGGACACTCATATAATTGAACTTAGGCGATATGAACACAACTCATTTGGAATTTCTTCGGTGATTTCAAATGAGTTACAATGGTCAAATTCACAAATGATTTCATACAGGTTTATGTGAAATTATATAACAATTGACCTTGTTGATGTAATGAGAGAACCGTTAGACTTGCGTAAACAAGCTTAGTGGATGATAATGGTTAGTTCTGGAAGTGTCCTTTGAAATTAGGTGAATATGTATAATGTATACCATGTGGCCAACAAGTGAGAAGCATTATTCCATAGGTAATAATCCATATGGTTAATGTACCAAAGGTGTGACATAGTTGAGAGATGGTAGACAATGTATACATGCATGCCATATAATTAATGAAGAAATCGTTATTATAAACAAGTGTAATGGGTAAGGTGCCATAAGAATAGAATGTAGGTGTGAAGATAAAGGTAAGAAAGGTATAGTATACAAAGAAAATGGTAAATATAAGAACAATGGTTTAGTGATGGGATAAGAAGGAAAAGGTAAAACAAAAATCATAAGGTTGATGTGAAGAAAAATTATTTTATTCTTAATAAATTGAAAAGAGTTTAAGAACATATATACCTATGAATTGTTTAGTTACCTCACTTAAAAATATTTTCCTGGTATGAAAAGTTATGCAGAAGTATTTTGAAGCAAAAAAGACCATCGTAACACACTGACTTTGGAAATTTCGTTGTTGGATCTGACACAAGTATCCGATTCTTTACCGATCATGGAGGAATCTAGTACTTTTACTAACTCTTGGGATGAGAAATGAGTATTTTTCACTCATTTTATTTTATCAATGAAAAAAAATTATAGGCTTCCTATACCTCCTATATAGTTCCTGGACCAACATAGCCAACTTCCTTTCTTTTTAACTGATACTTCCAAGTGAAGGAACTAGAGTTGATGAAACTAATGTTGTTGTTGATAAAGGATTAGAAGCATTGTTCCAATTAGAGATGAATGAATTTCAAATTTTATACATGCTATACATATCCTAAGAAATCAGAAAATATGAACTTATTCATAATGGAAATATCAAAACCAAACTAAAAATAAAATATGATGGATGAGTGTTGGTAGTTGAACTTGGCACCATGATACATCTGATACCAAAGGAAAATGGAATCATAGTGTTGAGTATGAAAACAACTGCAGTGGGAACAATGAAACAAGGGGGTGGAGTGTCAAAACAAAACTATGCTTTAAGATCTTCACAAAGAAGAAGGTTGATTTTGATGCAAAAGATCTGTTGAGGAACATGGGATTCCTCTTTTGGATCATTATTCATTCTTGAATGTCTTGCATATTACTCCCTTTTTATTTTCACACTACTGAAATATGCAAACTGATGTCAGAACCACGAACCAAATTATCTACACCATAAACCCATAACTTTGCACAATTATATCTATGTGAATAACATTTTTTTGAATTCAAACATAGAAAGAATTCGTTGGATCACTAACCATTAATGTATCTTCTTAACAAAAGCGATCCAAATCACCATTAATGCCAATGGGTGTCAAGGTGCCTTAGTTCATCTTTCTAGGTATGAATGAATGTGTTGAAGTCGAGTCACCTGCAAGATCTGTCAATCAAGATACCTTGATGAATTCTCATTTTTGACAGCGAGGAAGATTTCCATTAATGAATGCAAGTCCCAATGTAGTAACAAGATCTCTAATATCGATCCACAAGGGATTTGGTGAAAAGCATGCAGGAAATTCTTCGATTTTTGTCTCTAGTGTCCATTCTCCATCTAATGTTATCCATGATTCTTCTATATGCTTGTGAGGTTGATTAAGGAAGTATTATAGGTACTCTCCTTTTGAATCAGGCTCATGGATATCCTATTCTTCTTGAGATGCTGATTCCTCCCTTGTGAAAATTATGAAATTTGGACAAGGGTTTAAGAAATTCCTTGTAGTGATAATTCCTTCTTTTCTCAACAAATTATTGAACATTTTCAAGTTCTTTATGTTGGTCTAGAGGTCTTTCTCATAAATGGATTAGTATTATGGTGGATCTTATAGCCCCTTATAGTAAGGAAAATAAATGAAATCAATAGAAATGAAACCACACAATTCAAAGCAACTTAAGTAATCTACAATCTCTAGGTATAACCATTAATCAACTACATGACAACGAAGGGTTTGGATAGAATCACCAAAGTAACTAAAATGGGAGATAGAACCCTTGCAAAAATTCAAAAGAAAGGGCACCTTTGCATTTTACTGTCCTATCCTCCACCAAATTTGCAATGTAGTGAAACAAAGACAAATAAAAACAACTAACTAACAAAACTATTCTTCTATAGTTTACCTTTTAATAGCTCCCTGACAACAACGCCAAAAATGTTGGGTCAATTAATTGTCGTTAACAAACCCTTTACTTGTCAATTCAGTTCATAAACTTGTGAGTTGTTTACACAGTATGTGTAGGTAAAATATTGAAGTATTAAACTACTCTAACTTCTTAGAAGACAAGTAAATGATACTGCAATCCAATCATTCATCAAAACACTAAGAAATCAACCAGAAATAAATCTTAAACAACTTTACCTTTTCCTTATGAATGTTATTAAGCATGAATAGAGTTCAATGGCTCTACAAGTTATAATTTCTATATCATCAATATATGTATGCACATGTCCTTTATCTATTCTCATCTTAATTTCAATCAATGAAGGTTTAAATTGTTCACACACAAAATAAATTGTAATGTTGGTACATAATTTGAAAACAAAACTTAGTAACTAATTTTCTTGTCAAATATCCTTCCAAGACCCAATATGCAATCTTTCACTTATTAATCTAAGTGTTCATGCTCTCTCATATAAGGTTAGGTTTGAATCAAAAGAGAATCCTAGCTACTATTCATAATCAAATGAAATAGAGTACTGGAATGTGACCACAATTTTTAGTTAGAACCATCCATTCAAATCAATCAGCTTAAAAATATCAATTTCTTATTTGTATGCTATTGATCCAATGTTGGATTTATTAGTTCAAATGTAAATATTATGAGTATCAAGTCCTTGACACTCGAATTTACAAGCAATACACCCAATGTGACAAATTTATGGCGGTGCTGCACTCTTGTATCCAAAAAAATTGTCTAAGTACAAACATGACTCAACGGTAAACAACCTTGATATATCCACTTGTTTATAGCAGAGTGGCAAAGGTTCTAAGAGAAGAAATTATTAGTTCTTAATATCTATTCTTTAAGAAAGCCAACATTTGTAATAAAAACAAAACTCTGTAAATTTGCATTGAAAAAGAAAGAGATGCAATGGTAAAACAATAAAATATCTAAGCTTCAAACACTCATCCACTAAGAAGCGATTATAGAACTCATGTTAATATATCCAAAGACAAAAAAAATACAAATAAGCTATAGATTAAATTACTCATAAACTTCTATGGATCATAAATGAGAAACCTTATACTTAACTCTGCAATTCATACCCTAGATATATAAAACAAAATAAAGTTAAAATAATAAACTAAGCTAATAGAATTATAAATTAGCTACACATCCCAAGTGGTGGGCCCTTACCATCTGGTAGCAAGCTAAAAAAATTACAGTAAGGAGATCAATTATGTACCATCAACAGTAACTGAAATTTTTATTGATAATTTTGGAGTCAGAGTTACAACATATAACAATATTGGTACATCATACTTTTAGGAACTCAGGACTTTAATATAATATTGTGTATCTTAAATTCAATAATATCAACACTACGATCCCCCCCCTTTACATTACAGATCATTACAATATAGTCCAAAAATTAAAATCGAAGCAGTCTCGTGCATCCTCAAAAACTAAAGTATGAAAATAGTGGAGATATGATTGAACTAAACTGTCCTTGATTCCTTTCAATGATTGAGGAAAAACTTAGAACATATGGAAACCAAATGAATCAAATTTTGATCCCTTATGCTATTCCTTTCAAATATGAATTTCAATTCAATGAACATATTGAAAAATGGCCTGCAACATACATTTGGGCAAACCCAAATTAGGAAAATTTCCATATCTCCCTAACCATTCTAGATTTTAGAAACCTGCCCTTCAATTGCCTAATTGAGACCATCCTACACAAAACCCATGTTCTAGAATTGTCAGATTCTTCTTTATTTTCTCGTAAATCTGATCAAAATTTGATTGTTGCTAATTCGACGTGTTTTTTACTTAGAAACCCTTGATCATGGTTGACGAATACCATGTGTGACTTGGGAACGAACCAAGGTACACACACCATGATGGGGACCAGATATACAAAACCCATGTGCTTATTTTCCACCTGGGTGTGTGCATACATGTGAACCTACAAACTCAAGTACCGAAAATCAATAGGTGGTACATGAACTGAACTGGAATTCTTCAATAGTAAATATTAGTTCAAAAACTCACTAAAATATATCAAGAACTTAGTAAATACATTAAAATAGACAATCATTGCCTTTAAATGCTTGTTGTAAGGTTTAAGGCTTAAAGGCATGGATTTCTAGGATAATAGGACCATGTTTAGGTATAGAAGTGGAATGGTAGTGGAAAAATAAGTGTTTTGATTATGGAAAAATGGGAGGCCAACATATTAGAGAATGGGGAAATATGTTGATCCTAGAAACCCTGTAGTCATTGTTTACATCAACAATTTTCCCATACCAAACACTCTAATTGAACTGGGGGCAAAAACAAATGTTACGACTGTTATAACTATGGAAATGCTACAATTGGATGGCCTCTGACCCACACCCACATTGCTTGAGATAGTTGATAGATCCTGAATTAAGAATGCTAGTCTTTTAAACCATGTCATTGTCACCCTAGACTCATGGGAATACCCTGTGGACTTCTTGGTTATTCAACCTAAGAATACCATGGAGGGTCATCCCTTGATTCTCAAGAGACCTTGGTTAGGTACATCGATGCCTTCATTGGATACAGATCCGAGGAAATGACTATATCGAATGGGGAATCTATGAAGAAACTTATCCTCTATTCATTTGCAAAACCAGTAGTAGAAGATTCCTTATGGGTAGAAGATCCCTACAAAGATGAATAAATCATAACAACCCATTTTAACCATTGAACAATCTAGGGGGTTGAAAGAAAAAAACTAAAAATAATTTGCTAAATCAATTCATCTCCACCAGAGATGATGCAAAATATCCTAGATCATCCTCTCCATATTATCTCATATTTAGTAATGTTTTTTAGGAAAATTGTGATTTGGAAAGTTCATCATCCCTTCTCGTGTCAACCATTAAAAAAAGTTATGACCCTTATGTTGACGCTTGAATCCATCAGGACTGAAATGGAAACCTCACGAGGATGCAAATCCTCCTGTGATTTTATAGAGGTGGTACTCCTCTGTCTGAGATTTATGAAACGTGTGACTTTTTATAGAAGTTCATCAAAGGAAAGTAAAACAGAAAATGAAAAAATATATTTATTTTCTTTTTTAAAAGAGAGTTCTTGAGAATGGACCAGGAAACACACACACATTCATATATTTAAAGTAAATAAATAGAATTCCTCACATCCATCATAGTAGGGATAAATATTTCTGATCACATAAAAACTAAAAGAAAATGATCTGCATGCATAAGAGAACTTTGACAGAGTGATAATGTGTAGCTCAAATGAAGAGAACGATAGATCAACCTCTTAAGGACTGTTAAGGGAATGCATAATGATAGGAAACCTTTATTTGGTTGAAATTTTGGGCGGTGCCTTTCTCATCATCCTTTTCATTGATTTCCCTTGCATATTGGGTTGGGTGTTTGATTCTTGATATCCTACTTGGTTTATCTCTGATTGCATTCAGTAGAATATTTATATCAAGTTGTTGTTCAATCCTTGCATTTTAATTATTTTATATTGAAAATATTTTTTTTTTAAACATTTTGCATTGTTGGAATTTGATCTTTTGGTTTATTATCATTGATCTTAGCACATGTACATAAAGTTTTCACTTTAGTTTGAATTGCATAATTAAATTGAAAATTGGATATTGAAAAGATTATCATTTATTGGGAATTGAAGTTATGACTTTTCATGTTATTTATATTCATTTATTTTACTTGTTGAGGCATAAAATTATCAGTTTCACTACCGCACCTTTGTGAGTAAGAAAGGACACTAAAAGCAATTTTGATAATTTAAAATTGATTAGAAACAATTTTATTTTTTAGGGTGCACAAACTAGCTTAGGATTCAGAGCCTTGGAACAGGATTTTGTGAGTAAACTTCTCCAAGGATATTAAATCAACACATGTGTCTAAATAATAGAGTGGTGAAATCCATTGTATAATTGGTGACATCATGAGGCTCCTCTTACAATGGAGTTAAGCCCGAGGTCGCGTGAAGTTGGTTGAGGGGATATCCCCCCAATACCTTCTTAGCATCAGATATGTTTCTGGGGATATATTCGTATATGGGGATATTGCTAGTACCTTTACCTATATGTGAGGCGATGCTTTAGAGGTTTCATTCTTTGTTACCCTACTCATATGGTAGACCTGACTTACAGGTGTTCTCCTACGCATCAATTATATCGTGGTTTCTTATTTGCTTGACATAGGTACCACATAGGTTACTTACATGGGTTATTCTGTAGGTACCTTGGGTCAGATAAGTGTCAGACAACATGGATTTTATGGAGGATTACCTCTCTGGGGGGATCTGACCGACTGGTTTTTTAACCCACAAGGGCCCTTATAACTGATTTTGATACCTCTGATCTTTTGCAGGGAGTCTCAGGCCCCTCTTGAGTGAGGCATACCTACTTTAGGGAGGGAGGCCCCTTTCAACCACTTTATCCTGTTTGTGTGCATAATTCCCTTTTGTTTATTTTGGTTGTTCTCTTTGATTACTAGTTGGCCTTAGGATTTGTTTTTATATTTCAAGTCTTGAGTCATCGTGGAGCCAGACCAGCTTCCCCGTAGGTCTCACCGCTTGTTACGATTACCACTGTATATTGAGTCATTTCCTTCTAAAAGGTGCAAAGTTATCAAACGTGGTACACACACCTCCACTTACCAGACTTGTGATCATACAAGGATGAGTATTGAATCAAATCAGAAAGATACTAGGATCCCTTCAACTCCCATACCCACTATAGTTAACAATACTCCTTTGAAACCTTCAACTACAATGGTTGTAGTGCCAGAGGTTCCTATCATCACTCATGTCCATGCTATAGTGAATTCTCAACCCATAGCCACGAACCCTTTTGGGTCCCTTTGTCACTCATCGGGATACAATATCCAATCCATCCCTATGGCCTCTAGCCCTTTTTATATGGTATGTCAAATTTCACATCACAAATTTCATCCTCCATCCTAGTATCTAACCCGAATACTAGTATTGGACTCAAGGGAATGACTCCTCCACATACTCCATTTTCGTTTAGTGGTGCTCATATCCCACAAATGACTCCTACAGTTGGAGGCCTTCCTCCTTTTCACCTTGAGTCTAATCCTGATCTTAATGCTCCTGGATGGAGTGGTCAATCTGGTGGAAAAAATGTTTCTTACGGTCCATCCTTTACACCTGCCTCCTCTATACCGATTCTGTTGGCAAATTCAGTAAACAGACAACGAATCAACATATACTTGTCATTGATGGAAAGTATAGTTGTGGTTGCAGTGATGACAACAACAATGAATAGCAGTGCATCAATAATTGGGAGGAGAAGAGTCAGTGACCGTTAGTTTACACATCCAGGAGGAGCTCAGGAGGAGCCCACAGGGGAAAGAGACCGAGAGACATCGGATCTCACTCGAAAATCCCGACAACTGTTGGATTGGGAGAAGCTGCACAGAGGTTAAGCGCAGGAGTAGGCGTGCAAAAGAAGTGATCCGAGCTGTCAGATTGGAAGCAGATACCCGTCAGCCACTGGATCTGCAAAAGGAGCACGAAGGTTAAGCCTCAGGAGGAGCGCAGAGAGGGAGAACATATCTGAGCTATAGGATCTGAGAAGAAAACCTGACAGCCATTGAATCTATAAGAGTCGCGCAGGGGTTAAGCCCTAGTGTGCGGATGAGAAATCCTAGACAAGTCATCGGGATATTGGAGAGAGAATCCTAGCCATTGATCTGGGCAGGACATGCGTCAGCATTATGGTGAGGCATCGGGATATTGGCCATTGGGAAATCAAATTTCCTAAGGAAAAGTGAATCAAGACATCGAAAGTCTCGAAATCCCGGAGGAATAGGGACCGTCCATCTGCAAGGACAGGTGGAAAAGGATCGGGCGTCGTTGGAGTTTTGTTCATCGGAGAATCGGGGATCCCGATGATAAGTGATTTATGCATTGTGAAATCGTGATCAGTGAAACCCCGATGAGTGGGGGCCAAATGTCAGCACAACAGAGCAGGAGGACGGAGGTGTAGTGGAGGCCAGCTGTCAGCGTAACAGAGCGTCAAGATTTGGACGATCGGGACTTTGATATGTCAAGAGCACACTGCAACAAAAACTCTGAAATCGTGAAACATGATATTGTGATTCAATCGCAACCGTTGAGTCAAGATCGCACCAGGACCGTTGATCATATCTCTATACATAATTTTGGGGATTGGGTTTTGGTATTGACAAGAACATTGAACATTAGACATCGCAAAATTGCGATACGCGATTTCCCAATAAGGCATATAGCCTGTGGGCCACCCAGGAGTCAGTGGAGGACAGGTGTAAGGAGTACAGAGGAAGTCGGGAATCGACATATCGTGGGTCCAAGGGGTGTATGCACATTATCATTGTAAACCTCGAAACCCCGACGAGAGGTATGGTGACAGTCATATGATAGCTGGTCACATGGACCATTGTGTAGCTGGAAGGGGCTAAAGCTCGGGAAAGGAGCACATCGAGGATCAGAGAATCGGGGGTTTCAAGTACATGTGCATCTCGACACTGAAAGTGTCGAAACCCGATTTGAAAGGAAAGAACAATAAAGATTATCCAATGGTGTGGATAAGATTTGATTGTGATCGGAGGGTTACCGTTCCTTCTTGAAATTAACTCCTCTGTTACGAATATGTTAAGTGAAATGGACTCCTGATGGTAAAGGGTGTTAACGTTTCAGTTACAGGGACAGTTGTCGTTGTTCCTGCCGAAGGATATGGGAAGTTGAATCGTCTGTTTGATTGTATAAAAGAAGTGGAAACAGATTGTGTCGTGTTGGTCGTGGAGCATGTGAAAAAGAATGAAACTGTAAGGAAAAATAGAAGAGAGAATGCACAGAAGGAGATTGAACATAAGAGAAGAATGACAAAAAGAGTAGGAGTATAGCAGAATGACAGAAAGAGAAAATGCAGAGTAGAATAACTGAACAAGTTGATGTAGAGCATGTCTGCTGAACAGACAGAGGAAGAGAAGAGCAACAGAACAGTGAACAGAAGACCAGATTTACAGAACAAAGAAAGACCAGTAAGAACTGATTTATCTGTAAAGTTGAATGTGTATTTATCCATTAATATTTTAGGGAGGTTGGGAGGTTCTCGGGAGGATTGTTGTCCTCAGAGGTTCAAGTGGGAGCTTGAACACATGAATTTGTAGCTTCCATCTGGTTGTAGCCAGAGAAACTAGGGTGGCAGGGTGGTGCTAGGGAGAACAAGTGTTCTCTGTTATACAGGTTGGAGCTTGTGTAACTAGAAGTTGGTGCTGGAACATTCAGGAGGTTGGTGCTTCCATCCAGTTGGTGCTGGAATATTCAGGGAGTTGGTGCTTCCTTCTAGTGGGTGCTAGAGAAACCAGAGAGTTGGATCTCTCAAACAAGTTGCAGCTTGTAAAATAGAGGTAGCAGCCTCACATTGAGTTGGTGCTCAATTGTAAATAATGTACAGAACATAAAAAGACTGCCTATCATTTCGAAGAAGAAGAGGTTTTCTCCCTTTATGGGTTTCCTCGTGAAAATATGTCTCTGTGTGTATTTTATGTGTGACTGATGATCTTTACTTTTACTGTCCATATGATGTATATTGCTGATGACACATGAAGAAATATTAATAATGTTTAAAAGGTATAAAATTGTTTAAGCTCACATACAACTGATTCACCCCCCCTCTCAGTTGTTTTAGTATTTCCAACAATTGGCATCAGAGCGAGTTCCTTTTATTTAAAGGTAGATTTGTAAGCTTAAACATGACAAGTCATGAAGGGACTTCAGGTTCTTAGGCTCCTCTGTTTGATGGAACAAATTTTTCCTTCTGGAAGATTAGAATGAGAACATACTTAATGGCCTTGGGTGTTGATGTTTCGGATGTAGTAGAGACTAGATATACAAAGCCTGTTGTGCTAGCCACCAAGGATGCTAAGTTAGAATTTAGTTTTAACGCTAAGGGGATGAATGCTATCTTGAATGGAATTGCTGAAACTGAGTTTGTAAAGGTGATGCATCTTGATACTGCCAAAGCAATGTGGGATAAACTTATTAACAATTATGAAGGAAATGAGAAAGTAAAAGGTGCTAAACTTCAAACCTATAGATTGAAATTTGAACAACTAAAGATGAATCAAGATGAAACAATTAGCAAGTATTTTTTAAGAGTTGAAGAACTCGTAAATGCCATGAAGGGTCTAGGTGAGATGTTTGATGACTCACTCTTAGTTCAGAAGATTTTAAGATCCCTGCCTGATAAATTTAATCCAAAAGTCTTTGCAATAGAAGAATTACATGATCTCAAAACTCTGTCCATTGATTAACTTCTAGGAACCCTAACTTCATATGAAATGAGAATTAACAAAGATAAATCTAGTACAAGAGAAGCATCTTTTAAAGCAGATAAGAATACTGATTCAGAATTTGATGACATTGAGGCAAAATTTGTGAGAAGGTTAAAGAAAGGATCAGGAAAATATCAAGGGAAGTTTCCCTTCAAATGCTTTAACTGTGGTAAGA
>JZKD02S1296957.1:809722-826443 GCA_000966675.3 Picea glauca | reverse complement strand
ATTGAAATAATTTATTTTGTATTCAATTTGAATTATAGTACACTCATCACTTCACTTTATTATTTACCTTTTAAAATCTCTTAAACCACTTTGATTACTTTGACCTTTTGGGGCTCCTAGATGACATATGAGCGTCCTCCAACTTCGTAAGGCCATAACTCTCAAACCGTGAGGAGTTATGTGATGTTCTACATACCACCATAAATGGCATGACATGTAATATTCATATAGAATAGTATTATATGAAAATATATCATAACTCATACCGTTACCCATCAAACAAACTTGGGTCCATTACCCAAACCTGGGGTCTCTAACTTCTCATGGCCATAACTCTCTAACTGTGAGAAATTATGTGATGTTCCACATACCACCAAAAATGAAATGACAAGAATTATCCATCTAGGATATTTTCCCTGACAAATTCACTTTCCTTCATCTCATTATTCCACAATTAAGCATGGGTTATCTTACTCCACAAAGCGTCTTCCTGTGAGGGATTTCACCATAAGGGTACCACTTTGGAGTTCATCCATATTTACTTCTTATCAACAATGAAAAAATAATAATGAGTCATATTTACATCAAACAATATTGGGTCCATTAACCAAACCTTTGTGCTACAGGTCTTTATTCAAGAGTTGACATCAATGACAACCAACCTTAATCAACAGGTCGATCATACAATAATCACGACATATACACCTGTGGTGCTGGATCTGTGTCATGATAGAATATTGTGGCATTTGCGAGACACTAAAAGAGTCATACCCAAGCATGGGGAATGTCTACCACCTATCCTTGCATTGCCTCCAGTATATCCTCTACTTGAACCATTGGAATCTTCTGTGCCAAATGTGATATGTTTCCCTACACATTTTGAGGCACTCTATCATCATCCCCTCCCATTGGCTCATCCCCCCGGTGCCTCTGTCGGTGTCATGGAAGCTTGTCCAGCCGTCATAGACCCACGTCTATGTCACATTCATGTTTAGTTAGTACTTGACATTATCCAAAAACAATTTTGTTTTCTTATACAAAAATACAAAAAATTGAAATATTGAAAAACTTTGGCATACCTATGTCTCCGTAGGTGGAACCTGGTGGTAACGGCATGTCCAGATCTCCTATGAAGGAAATCCCTACATAAGGGTAGTCCTCCAAATCCATCACTTGTCGACTCCACGAGAAGAAAAAATCATCGTTCTAGGGTGTTGTTACCCTACCACCTACCTTCCGCCTCATCACCTCGGTCAACCTTTCCATAGATAGATCGCGATGTCCATGCATAAAAAATCTCAAATTTAGGGCCCAAGCCTGGAAACCACTCGAAGAAAAACTACAAAGGATAGACATGAACTTGAATTTCCTCTTTCTACCCAATTTGCAGTCTGTTAGATGGATCTTCATGTTGGCCAGCAGTGAGGTGCACTAGTCATAAACCATGGGTCACAAGAAATCCATTGAATAGAACATAAGTGGCCTCGATTCCTGGTGCAAAGAGGTCAACCCTGTGATCCATGTTAACACTAGGAAAACAATCTTAAGACTCATATTGTTGATCGATCTGATTGAGAGCTGGCTCCCTACCTTCTCAGTCCCTGCAATGCAATGAGTGGCTATGTAATCCTCTATGTTCATGCCACTCCAACATCCTCAGGCTTTGATTTTGGCCACCTCACCTCGATGCGACAATCCTGTCAATAATTATATGTCCTCAACTTCGATCCTCAATGATTGTCCATCAAGGTTGAAGGTCTCAGTATCCAGATCTCAGTAGTTCACTGGCAGTTGAAGAAGTCTGACTTGATCCCTCATACCTTTGAGATCCTAAAACCTTTATATCCCACATATTTTTAAGGCCATATGGGCCTCTGGATCTCTCTCCATTGTAACATCCACCTCTTCATGCTCTCTTTCTCTCCACTCTAGCACCATTCTGCAAGATTCAAACCATTTTTTGAGTTAGTAACATTTTAAAAACCTTATCCACGGACATGTACATGAGTTATAGTTTACATAGTCGCTTATAGGGTTTCCTATACACTGTTTGGTTTGAAAATAGCCAGGTATAGGTATGTGTATACACGACCCGGTGATCTATAGCCCGTGTATACACTATTTTCTACGTTGCACCTTAAAATGCTAAAAAAGGGAGACATAGTTGAAAATTTTAATCCAATAGAAATAAAGAGAGCAAGATGAATTACCTAGTCCAAATGGTTGTTCATTTCATCACTCTTAGCTCCCGCAATTAGCAGTTGAAATTTAGAGTCAATTTGGTCCAAAATGCACTATTTGGGTAAAAAATACAAATGGTATAGTAAAATTGGTTTTTTTTTACTATTTATAGAAAACATTTACCCACTTTGCATAGTTTTTTCTAATACTTTGGCCTAATGGACCAATACGGTAGTGGATGGATTTGGCTTTGGTGGTTTTACCTAGGGATTCTTGCTTTTTTTAGTGCCATGTCGTCCGTTCATAACTTTGGATAGGTATCTTCTTCAAACAACATATAGGATAGGTCACCAATCCATTATTCACATTTGCATCATCCTATGACTGCAACTCATATGCCTTAGGTATGAACCCATTTAGTAGTGACATAGAACTGTCTTTCTGCAACTAGAAGTGTCGTTATTGAATGTTAGAGACTTACCAAACATGGGTACCCTAGTTATATCCTCTGCTCCATTTGGTTCCCATGCAGAGATTTGTTTTCCGTAGGACCGAGAGTCCCTTATAGTTAATACACGACTTTACAATTGAACCTCATTTCTTAATCATAAGCATGTTGACGTATACCTAGTGGGACTCCCAATGAGTCTGTTTTAAGCTCTTTTCCAACTCTCTCAAAAAGTGAAAAGATTGTCAAGTGAACTTGTCTCTTTCACACTCATAAATTGGATTTGAAAGGATGTCTATTCGGTGTAAGTTTACCCCTTTTTCAAACCAAGTAGACTAAATTCATGAAAAAAGACATTTTTTGACATTAAGTTGTAATCACATCTCATTCTCTTGCTTGCAATATTGAGCCTATTGTTGGTTATCTCTTTCGCATTATAAGCCTATCACCTCAGTAGTTTGCATCATCAAGCAATAAGATTCTTTTTTGTATCCTTTGCAGCTTGACACCCTATACCCAAGAGGAAACACTCCCCCAAGTGTCCATCTCCCACATGCACCTCCTTGCATTGAGCATAGGTATGTTCCACTGTTGGAACTAGTTTCTTACTTGTGACACTCATTTCCTCCTATGTATCATAACATTTATTTGACTATGAAAAAACAAAAAAAGACGGGCGAGAAAAGAATATTATCTTATATTGGTAGCAGTCATGTCACCTTTGAATAGAGCACAAAACTTTTGAGTCCATGTGTCATAAATATTTTGGGTTTATAATGACCTTAGGAAGTTGAGATCATTACTTAGAGTTTACTCCCCTGACCAGTTACTCTTCCAATCCCTATGGAGACTTTGATTGGTGCCTTCTTCATCGAAGAGTTTCATCATTGAGTCTATGCTTCCAGAGTCTTCCATATGTCTCATGCACTTGTTCAAAGGATGTCTATTAACCTATGTTGGCCATTCCTTAGAATTCTTGACTTTGCATGTCGGCCATACCCTCAGTATGTCTCAAAATTACATGAATTTGTAGTCCTATTGGGCACCCTGGTCATACTTTCATCATTGGTAAGTAACTTTGAACCCAACAATTAACATTTCATCAATGGTCGTTGACTGAGGGGTTTCCCTTATGTTCGACAACAAGAAATTTATTCAGACATTGGGATTCATGTAGTATCTTGGATGAAATTATCCTTATTGGTGGTTTCCTCACCTTTGTCAACAATTTTCCTTATTGGTTTCTATTCAAAGGGTCTTTTTCATGTACCGCTTGCATTTGGCACATGCAAAATATGCACAGGGTCATTGGTTCGTGAACATGTTATTCATATGATTTCCTCGAAATCATCAAGCTCCTACTTTGTACCTCATGATGAATGATGAGAGATGCCTCAATTCTCTCCTTTCATTGGGTCTCCTTCCATCGACTTCAACCCATCTATTTTGGAAACGAGACCTAGATTCCTATGAGTACCTAGAGGCTTGCAGTCATTAGTGGTAGGTTCTCCCACCATCGACAGTTAGGAATACATCAATGTCTCATGATCGATGGATTCTTCAAGTGTTTGACCTCAAAACCTTTATTCAAACTTTTAATAATGTACTCGGTGCCTTGATACCTACTTTCATTATGGGTAGGTTGTCTCATGTTTGTTAACGGTATACCTTAATGACTGCTAATGAAACAAAGTCTCATTGTGTTCAACCTCAACTCCTTTATTCACACGATGTAGTATTTAACCTTTGGTGGATCGTGTAGAAGACTTGAAGACATCATTTCATAGTCACAACTTTCCTAAGTTGTTTCTATCTTTCATTGGACCAATACCTATGTGACTTCAGTGATCATGGGGGATCAGATTGTACTCCATTGTATACAGGTATCTTCAAATTGATTTTGAGACTGGTTTTATTGGGCCTTGTTTGTGACTATGATATCATTTGGCACATATCCACCTTTACATTGCCTATTCATGGCCGTGAACAACTGTTTGGTATATTTTCACATGGATCTGTAGTGTAATTCAAATTGGCAGCCATGTGTGCAAAGTTAGTACATATTGTAATATTCCCATGAGCAACTAGTTCTTCCAGCAGAGTCTCCATTAGTCTACTTTTGGGTATTATAATTTATTTCAGCCATCACATATACTCCTCTGACCTCACACATTAGGGGGCATCTGTTATAGCAAGATTTGCCTCACCTTATGAAAATTTTCTCAGAAGGCCTTTTTCCATTTCCCTATGCAGACTTGAAGTCCCTTTTTTCAAACCCCAGAGATAAAAACAATATTTTTCCACATATATGTGCCCTAACTATTATACAAAAAGTGTATATGCAGGTTACACCATTACAACCCGCGTACATTGGGTTTTGGGCCCAAAATTAAAAAATAGTGTTGGGTTTCCATGTCATGTCACGAGATCCATGATCCTTGACCTTCCATATACTGGAAACGTTTCGAATTGACCCTTCAGTTCCATTTGAAGGATATAAACGGTCCATATCCGAGCTATGGAAAAGAGGAGAAGAATTCAAATTTGAGAGCAAAGTTACTCTGGAGAAATTATTCACTTCATATTGAGTTTGCATATCGTTGTGCTTTTAAGTCTGAACACATTGTTCAACCCCCAAGCTCTTCCCTACTTGATTGAGAACCTCATTGTCTCTCTTATATGAGATTGCCTTTGGTGGAGGATTGAAGTGGTGGAGGCCTAGATGGAAGGGAATTAGTTTCTCGGTTCTGAACCATATCGACACAGAAGTTTGTAATTTAGTCACTTATGTTGATTACATTTTAATAGAAATACTCTTTTCTCATCCAATTAATATCTTGCAAATATTTGAATTATTATTCCATGGGAATATTTGTTATGAATAGTGATGGACTATGCTATCGAATGTGCTAAATTTATATATTATCACCATATTCTTGCATTTCTTGGTTTTTGAGGACAATTTATAGGTGTATCACTTTGATTTGAGTTCTCAACGGTGGATTTCATCGAATGTCTGGTTGAGGTAGGCTCCTTGTCTTGTCTCGTTAGCATATTTTTTTATATAGCATACCTGGGACTAGAGTTTATTTCTGCATTCATTTTCATCTATCGTGGTTTACCCCATGCCATAGAGATATTTTCCTCATAACAAGGCCCCTATTAAAAAACATATTGTTGTTAGCAATACCACCAAATTCAGGAGGAAGAAACAAGAGAAGGGTTCTCACGAAGAATGTGATTTAGCAATGCATGCTCAAGAAAAAGAAAGTTATTGGTAGATATATAGTGGATTCTCTAAACATATGACTGGTGATAAAAAATGTTTCCTTAAGCTAAAGAAAGAGAATGGAGCAAGTGTTTCATTAGGAGATAATGAGTTTGCCAAGATAATTGGAAAATGTAGAGTCATCCTTGGAAGTTAGAATTCCACAACAATTTTTTTTGTTGTTGGTTGAATATCTAAAGCATGACCTTCTAAGTGTTAGTCAGTTATGTGATCACGAACACACTCCTTTTTTAAATCTTAGGAATGTAGAATAAGTAAACAAGACACTGGAAAATTGGTAGAAATAACAATCAGAACTCCAAATAATGTATACATTATAAATAAAATTGGAAGAGAAGTATGTTGTATGGGAAAGATAAATGAAGGTTGGTTATGGAATAAAAGAATGGTACATTTAAGTTTTGAAAAATCAGTTAATGTCAGTAAAAACCAAGCAATAAGAGGCATGCCAAAAATCATCAAGCCTTCCAACCCAATTTGTAAACATTGTCAACATGGGAAGAAAGCAAGAGTAAAATTCAGAACTGAGGAACATTCAACATCAATACCATTAGATATCATCCACATTGATAATTGTGGGCCAACCAAATCACAAATTCTGCAAGGTGATTGTTACTTCATGTTACTCATTGATGATTACACAAGAATGACTTGGGTAGCCTTTCTCAAGCATAGATCATAAGCCTTTAGGAAGTTTAAAGCATTCAAAGAATTGGTTGAAAATGAAACATACCTGGAAATTAAATGCCTAAGATCGGATAATGGAGGAGAATTCACATCAGATGAGTTTGATGAGTTCTATTAAGATCATGGAATAAGAAGACACTTCTCAGCTACAAGAACTCCACAACAACATGGAGTAACTGAAAGGAAAAATAAGATTGTACAAGAAATGGCCAGAACCATGCTAAATCAAGATAAGTTGTCATATATGTTTTGGAGGGATGCAATCTACATAGTTGTCTACATTCTGAATAGAGCACACCTCCAAGAAAAAAGTGAAAAAACTCCATATGAATTATGGAAAGGCAAACCAACAAATTTCAAACATCTTAAGGATTTTGGAAGCAAATGCTACATAAAGAGAGATGATGACAACCTTGGAAATTTTGACTCCATATCATATGAAGGTATTTTACTTGGTTACTCCTCTCAAATAAAATCTTATAGATGTTTCAATCTGAAATTAGACAAATTTGTTGAAAGTGAAAATGTAAGAGTGGATGATGAAAATCCTGGAAGGATCAAAATAAAAAAAAATGAGCAGTAAAAAATAACTAGTTGTGGTGAAGAAGAGGAAGACATTGAGAATGATAATGAAGAAGAAGAGGAATACAATGAGAATAATAATGCAGAAGAAGAGGAAGAGGAAGCTCCTAGACAAGACATAAATACTCCTTAAATATATATTCAAAAGAATCACCCTAAAGAAACGATTATTGGTAATAACAATGAAGGTATCCAAAAAAGAAGACGATTGACAAGATCACCAAAACAAAATATATGTCTCGGTTATCTAAAATAGAACCTAAGAACCTAGAGGAAGCTAGTAGAGATAAGAAATGGGTAAATTCTATGAATGAAGAATTAGATCAGAATGAGAAAAACAAAACTTGGGAGCTAGTTCCTAGAACAAAAGACAAGAATGTTATTAGTACTAATTGGGTCTTTATTAATAAACTAAATGAGGATGGACAAGTAGTGAGAAATAAGGCAAGGTTGGTATGTAAAGGCTATGCTCAAATTGAAGGTGTATATTTTGATGAAACGTTTTCTCCGGTGGCTGGACTAGAAGCCATCTGAATATTCTTAGCATTTGCAAGATATAAGAGTATCAAAGTCTATTAGATGGATGATAAATATGAATTTCTTAACATAAATATGGAGGAGGAATTATTCATTGAGCAGCTTGAGGGATTTCATCTATCAAAAAATCAAGATTATGTGTGCAAACTGAAGAAAGATCTATATGGTCTTAATCAAGTTCCTATAGCTTGGTACTCAAGGATTGATAGGTACCTACAGTAACAAGGTTTCAATAGAGGAACTACAGAAAGAAACATTAATGTCAAAGAATAAAATGGAAATATGATTGTCATTTTGGTCTATGTAGATGATGTTATTTTTGGAAGAAAATTTGATGATCTTAGTCAAAGGTTTTCAAAGGACATGTAGAAAGAATTTAAAATGTCCATGTTAGGTGAGGTTTTCTTCTTCTTAGGTTTGAAAATTTATCATTCAAATAAAGGTAAATTTATTTCCCAAACAAAATATATCAAGGAGATGTTAAAGAAGTTCAAGATGGAAGATTGCAAGCTTGCCAGTACTCCAATGATTACAGGCTGCAAGTTGAGTATGGATGATGAACCACCAAAGGAACATCACACCATTTATAGATCAATGAATGGTAGTATTTTATATGTGACTGCATCAATACTTGATGTTATGAAAGTTGTTGTATTGGTTGCAATATTTCAATCTCCACCAAAATAATCACATGTGATGGTAGTCAAACGAGTTTTTAGATACCTGAAAGGCACAATGGATTTTGGACTATGGTATCCAAAAGGAGAATACTTTAATCTAATGACATATGTTGATGGAGATTTGGCAGGAAGTGTTGATGACAGGAAAATCACAAGTGGAGGATAATTATTCTTGGGCAAGTGTTTAGTATCTTGGCTAAGCGAGAAATAGTCTTCAATCTCCTTATCCACAAAAAAAGCAGAGTACATTGCAGCAACATCATGTTGCACACAAATTCTCTGGATGAAACAAACATTCAAAGACATTAAGGTAGAATAAAATCATCCAAATTCTATGCTATGAAATAACAACAATGCTATAAGAATTTCCAAGAATCTGGTAATGCACTCAAAGACAAAAAATATACCAATCAAATATCATTTCCTGAGGGAACAAATAAATGATAAAATTGTCAAGTTAGAGTATGCTCCTACCAAGGAACACATTGCATATATGTTTACCAAGCCTCTTCCTAAATATGCATTTGAAAACCTAAGACGGAAACTAGAGCTTCAAGAAATCCCTCAGTAAATGCACCCTTTGTCCTTGATGTCAAAGGGGGAGAGAAAGAAGAAAACTAGAGGAGTATACAGAAAGGGGGAGAAAAAGAAGGAAAACCATAGGATCATAATATTAGGTGGAATCATTGATGTTGGACAATTGGCTTCCATTAATGTTGTTGGACAGTTGGTTGTCATTGATTTCAACAAATAGTGGTTGTCATTGATAACGACAGATGTGATGGGTGTATTTGAAGAAGTCTCCAAATTGGTCCCCTTATGGCCTAACTCTAATTATGGTTCTCAAGGGAAGATGATTTGAAGAATTATACAAGAAACCAATAGGTTTTTTCATGAGGATAAAATTTGTTTGAGGAATAAGGACATGAAGGACAGTCTAAATGTAGGTAACACACTCATAGATGGATAGTCATCGTCATTTGTTTCCAACAGTAGGTGGAATGTCATGTAGTTCCTCACGGTTGAGAAGTTATGAGGTCATGAAGTTGGAAGCCCAAAACATGGGTTAAGAAGCCCCTAATTATTTTCATATCATTAATGAAAGGGTGCGGTGGTTGTAACAAGAAATTTCAAGAAGCTGTAAAGCTAAGGAAAGAGGTTACTTAGAAAAAGTATATATACACCTCAAGAAGTCACTCATAATTACATTCACACACATATTATATTGGATATATTATATGTGAGTAAGTGATTCTTATTTTAGGTAACCAAGGATATCTTAGGAGAATTTCAAAGGTAAGAAGAAGTTAAGAAGGGTGAAATTCCAAGGGAGGATGAAGTCTTGTGATGATGTGTTCTAAGGTATGTTATTTAAAGGTCATCTTACCATTTTTTATATATATATTTTTTTAGAATGACTCAGATAGTGAAAATTGGAGGAGGTTGATAAGACATGTTAAGGTACCTATGGTAAACATTTCATCTTCTGGGTCATTTTATTTTTGGAGATACACTATGTGGGAGATAGGGTTTTTTACAAGTCTTGAAACTAGTCTTAAACAAGTGTTTTGGGTAAAACAATAATAACTTATTCATAGAGGATCCAAACTCTTTGAGACCAATTTTAGTGGAAATATAATAGTCTCTAGTATTTTTTGTGTGAGTTTCAGAATCAGATATCAAATATTGAGAGTGTGGAATGTTGTACAAGTTCGCTCTTTAGAATATGATAAAATTCAGGAATGTTTTCCATTTTTGCTATAACTTTTCTTCTAAGAAGATTCAAACTCTAAACTTTTGATGAGATGGAAGAAATATTTCAGAGTATATGTGGTTAAAATTTAGACCTTCATTCATTACATGTATGGATTTATGCTTGTCAAAAGTTAGGGTTTGTGACTCATCCAAAACTAGTCCCGTGAGACTGAGGTAAAATTTGATGAATATGTTATTCTCTTGTTGATGAAGTTGAGGAAGAGATACAAGTATGTAATCTTGTGTATCAAGTCTGCTACATGATCAGAGGTATTATTTTGTGTTATTTTTTTGGCTTATGCTTATATTTTTATGGTACATGCTTAAGGCATGTCATCGTAGTGATTGTGCATGGTACACCTTGGTGATAGTATGATACATTGTTTGAGGCACGTCTTGAATACTTGGCATATGGTTTGATGTATGGTATATGACTGATATAAGACATGTTTGATGGTATCTCTTGGTATATGGTTTATGGATGTTGGTACATGCTTGAGGCACATAGTTTGAGGTACATATTGGTTACTTGTTGATGATGTGATGGTCATGCTTTTGGTATCTTGTTGAGGAAATGATATATGATGGTACATGTATGAGGTGCATGTCTTGGTGATGTTGGTACATATTGAGGTACACCTTAGTAATGATAGGGTATATTGATTAGTCACACATCTTAACTATATTGATATCTTGGTATCTTGGCATCTTGGCTGTCCTAGTTAAGTTTGAGGCACTCCATTGATGTTATCTTATGGTACATGGTGTATGACATGATTGAGAAATATCATGAGTGATATGGTATATGGTTGATGCATGAGATGGTACATATTTGATATGATACATGGTTGATTATTGATTTACATTGTTGATTTACATGGTTTGGTGATGGTTTTCGTATCCATGTGAGTGGATCTAGTTATAGTTGGTTGATGATGGTATATCTGTGACAATGACAATGATAGGTTGGTCGATGTGAAAGTGACAATGATAGTGATAGGTTGGTTTATGCGACCATTACATGTCAATTGACGTGACAGTGAAAGTGACAATGAAAGGTTGGTTGATGTATCAGTGAGAATGCCAGTTATAGGTTGATTAGTGGTAGTTGTTGGGGCTCAGAAATGTAATATTTTCATCCACCTTTCCCTTTGTCCATTCTTCACATTTCATCACCCCATTAACCTTTCATGATATCATTTTCATAAATACATTTGGGTTTCACCTTATTATTTTCCACTTTATTCATTTTAGTATTAAAATGGAATTTGTGATTAAATATTAGAAAATCGACATGTTTTCATATATATCTCAAAAATGTGCGAGCTTTGTAATGTGTAGGAATATGTGAAGGATTAATTAAAAAGGACTTCTCAAATACTTCCTCCACCATTTCAAGATTTGAGGAGATAATTCAAGCCTATTCCAAGGAGAATATAATGGATATTTGGTTGGCATATCGTATCCAAGATATATGAGAGATATGTGTGAGGATTTGAAGGGATTATATTTTGTAATAATGGGAAATTGGTTGAGAGAAAAGTGGATCTATAATTATGAGATGGTTATCTTATCTTCAAGGCTCTCATGTATAAAAGAGAGAGCTCTCTCTTCATGAGGGAGTGGTTAGTAGTCATTGAGTAGTCATTAGGATTCAAGTAGAAATCTAGATTAGTCTTAGATTTGTAATTGGAAAGAAAGGGATTCTTAGCTTTGATTCATAGTTTTGGTTTCCATGCTTTCATTATTTTGTTATGAAGATTGATTTGATTATTGTAATGTAATATTTCTTCATTGGTGTGAGATCACATATGTTGTTGTGTCATTCAACTCTTGATATGTTGTATTGTTTTTCCTTCATGTAGTTCTCCATTCCTATATTAATTTCATTTACGCAATTTCATTTCAGTCGATTATTGTAGCAATTCAATTCCAAGTCGTGTGTTTCAACTTCTTGCATTAGATTAATGATTCAATTTAACTTGTATCTTAAACAATAGATTAGATTAGTCCTGATTCAATTTTGCATATACTTTGCATGTGCTTTGTAAGTTTACGAATCTCAGATTGACAAATTAGATAGTTGGGAAAGTACTACAATGCAATTAATACAACATTAGTTCAGTCCAACGTAACGACTGTCATTCCCTTGTTACATTTGTTGTTCCCTTTGCAGGTAGTGTCGTTCATTTGAACATAACAAATTATGTTCCTTTTGTTACGATTGTTGTCCCTTTGCAGGTGTTACATCTTTGGAGGATGAGGTATTGAAAATGGAAGGTAAGAACCTACGTAGGAAACAAGTAAAATGGTTATGCCAACGCCTACGTTTGGTTGATGCATAGAGGTTGTTTTTAGGAAATCTTTAGAGCCCAACAATAGTGATAATGAGTCTACACTTATATTTCAGGGTGGCAGTATGGGAAAAGGAAAGGGGGTTGTATCCTCCTTATGGTTGGTGTTAGAGAACTCAGGGAGTTGGTGCTTTCTCCAAGTTGGTGTCTGTAAATTAGGGGGTCGTAGCCTCCTTCCAATTGGTGTCGGAGAACTTAGGGAGTTGGTGCTTCCTTTAGGTTGGTGCCTGTAAATCATGGGGTTGTTGCCTCCTTCTAGTTGGTTCTGGAGAATTTGGAAGTTGGTGCTTCCTATGAATGTATTATTAATATATATAAGAAAGAATTATGTGGTTTTATCCCATTTGGTTTTCCACGTAAATTCTAGTGTAGTTTGCATGTGGTTATTTTATGTGATACAACTTACAGTTATATGCTCATGATATATTATATGCAATCATAAATGATATACAACTGATAAAGTTGAATTTTATATATTGTGATTGAAAGTGGTAAAAAGTGCTCATATTTATTCACCCACCCCCCTCTCAGTATTCCAACAATTGGTATCAAAGGATGTCCTTCAAGAAAACAGTCCAAGTATTAGAAGGTAGATCATGGAGATAACCAATATGCATAAGAATGGAATACCACAGTTTGATGGACATAACTATGCATTCTAGAGAAGAAGGATGAAAACATATGTACAAGCACATGGATTTGATGTTTGGAAATCAATAGTAGACATATACAAAGATCTTTCCACTCCCCCAATAGATAACAATGGAAGGAAACTCAATCAAAAAAATCAAAGTCTAAAAATGTTATCCTGAATGGTCTCATTGATTTGGTATATGTCAAGGTTATGCATTGTGATTCTGCAAAGGAGATTTGGGACAAACTTCAGAATGTTTATGAAGGATATAAAAAAGTCAAGGCAACCAAGCTTCAAACTTATAGAGGTCAATTTGAATAGTTTAAAGTGAAGGAAGATGAAGGAATTGAAGCTTACTTTTTACGAGTTGATGAAACAGTGAATGCAATTAAAGGATTGGGAGAAGAAGTTGGAGAATCTATGATTGTTTAAAAGGTACCGAGATCTCTTCTAATGATATTTGATCATAATATTTCGGCACTAGAAGAAAGAGAATAACTTGGTATGATAAGCATGGATGAGCTACATGGAATATTTACAGCTTATGAAATGAGAAAAAAAATGAGAAAATCCATCCAAGAAAGAAGTAGCTTTCAAATCATCCAAGAAGAAAAAGAAGAACAAAAAGCTCGAGTCAAAGCCAAATTGCAGTTGTAGCGATGATTCAGACGAGGGTAAAGAAATAGCCAACTTCATACAAAGGTATGCTTCCTTTAAATGTTTTAATTGTGGTAAAATTGGGCATTTTTCAAATAAGTGTCCTTATGCTAAGAAGTCAGATAATGATGAAGAAGAAGATCCCAAGAAATAAAAGAAATATCATAAGGGAAACAGGAAAGGAGAGAAAAGGAAAGTCTTCAAGAAAAATAACTACTCAAGAGAAGATAGTTATTCATTTGATGAAGATGATGAAAGCGATAGTGATTCAGAGAGAGTACTCTTTATGGCTATGAAAAATAAGAAAATAACTACTGAAAGAGAAGAATAAGGTGAAGTGCATCTCGAGGCAGAATTAATCAGTTTTTTAATTGAGCTGAATAAAAAAAAATCATTCAAAGAAGAATAATCTCCTTGAAAACCCAACTTGAAGAAGGAAAGATAAAGGAATAAGTAATGCAAATCCAGATGATAAAGAAACAAAAAGAGTGTGAGAAGCTTGAAAAGGAAATTGTGAGATTGATAGTTGAATTCAACAAGCTCAACAAGAACTTGAAAAGTTTTCTAGTGTTAAAAAACATTCTCAATAGTCAAAGGCCATACAATGAAAAATTCGGACTCGGATACAAGAATTTTAATTTTGAGGAAGGTTCAAGATCCATGACAAAAGCAACAGAACAAAAGAGTTATGCAGAAGTTCTCAAAGGAAGGAATCATCATCAACAAGAATCAGAAAGGAATGAATACAAAAGACCTTCTACATTTAGGAAGAAAAGAAGATTCAATTATTGTGAAGGAAACAACCAAAGAGAATATCATGATCAACCAAGGTAGGAATTTAGAAGGACTACAACACAAAGAATATCATTTGCTCCCAGGTATGTAAGTTTCTTTTATGGTCATTGTTTTACTTGTACTAACTTTGGACATAAAGTTGTAGATTACAGGGCTTATGGAAGAAATGTTCATGTAAGAAATGTTTATATGGCTCCACATAATATTGAATGTTACAAATGTCACAACTATGGACACATAGATTGAAATTGTAGAAGTGTGATAGAGCCTCTGATGAAGGAAAACATTGATGTCAGATACATGAAGGTTTGGATAAGAAATGAAAAAAAAGAAGAGCAGGTAAATGAAAACCAAGTCCCAGATATCATACTCACAAGATTTACAACAACACAAGATCATAAAAAAATCACATGATATTACAAATTATTTTGTCTCAACTGATAATTTTCACCTACCTTCCATTATCCAAATATTAAAAGACATGATCACTGGAGAAAGACCTTTCCTTGAAAGAAGTCAGAATGTATTTAAAAACACTTTTTTGTGAAAGTGTCACATGTTGCACCACTGTAGCATGAGACACTCTTAAGTGTCGCATGTTGCACCACTGCATCATGCGACAATGTCTCATGTTCCACCACTGCAGCATGCGACAATATTTCATGTTGCACCATTGTAGCATGCGATAGTGTCTCAATGTTATATCGCTAAATTTCCCTATTCATGCATACATGGCCTTGGCTCTCTTACTTGCATTTGTTTCCAAAGCATTGTTGAGTATCTCTTCTTAAAAAACCATTTTTTAGAAGATGTAACCACCCTGCACCATTACTTCACACGTACATACGTTTGTTGCACCACTACAACTTGCGTACATATGCATGTTGCACCATTACATCCTGTGTATGCTTGCAAAAGTTGCAAAAAATAAAAAGTTGCAAGGAATTTGTTGAAATTTACGGGCTATTGGTAGTTTCCCAACTAATCCACGTTCTATATCCTATCACCCAATAGAATAACCATCCTTTTGTCATATCAAAGGATGTGTTGGGGTCCCATTTCAAATCTTTACCCGATTTCACTTCCCCTGCTTGCCCAAGATCTTGCCGCCTTTTGTGAGAAAATGTCTCAACATTCCCTCATTAGCCCCTTCTTCCTCTATTTAACCCATTCACTTCCCTAGAAGAGATCAAAAGGTTGAGAGAATAATTTCATACAAGGCACGCTTGGATCTTGGTGAAGAGAAGCTCGGACCAGGTTTGTGGAACGGTGGCCGACTTAGATTGTAAAGGTATAATCTTTTTGTTATGAATAAAAGAATTACATTTTCCTGTCCTAAATGATGGTGTCTTGAATACTTTTATTGATTTATGCTCGACATTCTAACATATAACCCTTACTTATATATGGAATAGCATGCTTGTAATTCTTTGTTTGTCAGTCTTCGGATGCAGGTCAGCCCTGAGAGGAGGCGTGTAGTCAGTGGAACTTCCAAGCATGAGGAGCTCATCACCAGACGTGGGATTAGAGGTATAGTTACCCGATATCCTTTTTCGTTTCTTTATTTATATTAGTTTTGGCTTGTTTGGGGTAATATAGAGAATTAATTAGCTTTTAGATGGTTAATCGATTTGTCTACATTATGAAACCTGTTGTAGTTAAAGGGGGGGGTTTCCCACTAGCGGAACTGGCGACCATACTAGGGATACCTCTAGGGGTTTTCAGGGGATTTTGGGTTGTTTGATTGGTTTTTTTTCCTTTCAAATTTCTGTTGATTTTTTTGAGTCTGTCAAGGGATTATGGTCACCTTCAGGTGCTATACCAGTTGTCCCTGCCCTGTAAGACTTCTTGATCTTTTATTTTTTTGGAAATATACAGAGGTGTATATGCCCTATCTTGAGTCATCCCAGGTACATACATGCTCTGCTCAGTAAACTGTTGGAAGATTGGTTGTTGTCATTGAGGTCAACCCTAGTCATGGGTTTTGGACCACAAGATTGATAAAGATATTTGGACATGAAGGACAATGCACATGCATATACAACACCCATGAATGGATAGTATACATCATGTTGTTTTCGGTGGTATGTGGCACGTCATGTGGATCCTCATGGTTGAGGAG
>JZKD02S1296957.1:734287-770086 GCA_000966675.3 Picea glauca | reverse complement strand
CTAGGAGGTATAATTACAACTAATGGCCTAAAGTTGACATAAATAAAATAACATTACTAATATAATATGCCCCAATTAAGGGGTAATGAGCCAATATTAGGGCTTAACATCTTCAAAAACATTTCGACCTTCTGATCTCTGTAAAAACATTTCGATGTCCACGAAATTGAGGTGCATGGACAAAGCTACATACAGTGAGATTGGTTCTTCTGGAAACATGGTATATTTCCCTTCGAGTAAGAAGGAAAGGATAATTGTGTATATGATAGCAACTAAATTTCACACATAACCTGTCATAGACTCGAAATTGGAAGCTAGGCTAAATCCCATTATGAAGGATCTAGTCGTTAACATACCAGTTGTTAAGAAGAAATGGAGAGAGCGATAGATGAAAGAAACCATTGCTAAAATGACTGACATTGTTGGAGAGGATCAACTGGTCTGGTTAGATACTTTAAAGGAGGAGATCGCTAAGCTGGAATGAGTCCTCCAATAAAAGTATATTTCAACAATTTTTGGTCAGATGGTAGTAGAGGTAAGAGGCCCCAGAGATGATAGGCCTCTTCTTAAATGGTCCCTTTACCATAGGATAACTGTTATTTTAAATCATTCCCTTTTTGTAACTTTGGGATTAAAATGATTATATAAATGCAGAAGCAGATTTTGGACTGTTTATTACAAGATTCTAATTGGTGATGATATTAGTCTTGTTTTCTTTCTTAGTATGCATTTCTTGTAAGCTTATATTTCACTTTCATCTCTCTGAATTGGAGGAATATTATCTTTGAGATGTTCTCGGCTTAGCAATTTAGGCTATATTTATTTCTTCTCAAACTAACTATGAATTCATTTTCAATAATGCTCTGATGCAGTTGTGTGTTTCTTTTTCCTCTAATACCATGCAAATTTTCTATTAAACTCAGACTCATCACCTTAATTAGCCTTCCAATGACTTCACACACACAAAAATTCAACCTGTACACCCATATTTATCGTGCGCAACAACACCACAAGGTAAATTGTGCTTCCGCGCACCTATATCCACTATGCATTTCTTCTCCGTTGTGCCAATGACTTGCACACACTACTTTTGCATTGTGCACCAATATCCACTGTGCACAGTTTTTGTATCGCACACTGATATTCCACATGCATTTTTCCCTATGCATTGCACCATGCCGATGTTCAATATGCCCCCACCATGCACAAAAATATGCATGCACCATTGAATACAATGTCATGAGACAACTTATACTCATATTATGCGCACACCAACCAAACTCCTATGTGTTTTGCAATACTGTGCACACCACGTGCACATTATTATGTGTGTGCTCACCACGCAATGCTAAATTTAGAGCGTGCATCCACACACAATATTCTTCTGTGGAGTGCCACAATTTAACTTGCACACCTACAAGCCAACATTTTCCACGCAGTACCAAAATATATTGCATGCACCTACATGCCAACATTTTCCACGCGGTACCAAAATTTACCGCACATGCCTGCACGCCAATATTTTCCATGGACGCTCTGTGACTTGAAATTTGGCCACTTCAAGGTTAATCTTCTATGAATATTCACTTCAAATGAACCTTTCCGGCCCATCCAGGCTTAGTGTTGGAACTGAATCTTTGATACCATATTGTAACATCCCCGACCACCCATGGTTGGGCCATGCTACATGAGGGAACACTTTCGTTCTCTCACTGCGGAACATATTGTAACATACACAGTATTCAACTGAGCTATGACACATAAATTTTCTCTTCAAACTGCATGCAATTATAACATATACATAAAACACTCTTGTGGAAGCTTTACATATAAACGTAAAAAAACTATTACATTATGTAAATATACGATTTCATACTGAAATAACAACAAACAAAGACATGCAACATATACAAGGAAATACCCATAAACATACAGACATTTATAATCACACATATGATAAACTGTAACATAAGCCCATAAATAACAATTCAGCATGTAAATTTATCACATGATTGGTACTTATCTTGGAAATATTGTCACCAATTGAGTACAGACTGTCCACGAACCTCCTAGCCTTAGAATACATTGTTCATCACTCTCAACAGTGAGTCACCCCAGAGTGCCACGGAGAACCCAACGATATGATCAGGAGAATTCATCAGCTGGTAGAAGTCCAACAGACTAGGGAGCAGGTGATGGACAGAACGCATGACCGTCAGCAAAAAATGAAGTAGGCCTTTGACAGGAAAAACAATAAGGAGGATTTCCAGCTGGGGGATATAGTACTCAAATGGTATGTGCCCAGACAAGACAAGGGAAATCATGGTAAACTTGAAGCCCTGTGGGTCAGACCCTTCAATATTGATGAGGCATTTTCAAATAATACTTAGAGGTTGCAGAATATGGAGGGTGATGAATTTTTTGGTGGCCCAGTAAATGGGCACTTCCTGAATTTTTTTTTGGTTTAAATCCGTATTCGATGTCCCACCATTGTAAATACCATTCATGTTTTATGTTTTTTTGTTTTTTTAATAGAAGACTCCACAACCTAATAATAAATCACTGAAGCCACAGAAGGATTTCTTAGAGCCTCGCAGGGAGGACTCTATCCCCTATGGAGCCTAATGTTATCACATAAACTTGTCAAAACCTTAAGTGTTTTTGGTTTGTACCTAAGTCTGTATTTTTTCCTGGCCCTCCTCCCTTTGAAGACCCAATTGCAAGTTTTCCTCTCAGCTTGTAGTTTTTCTTCTGTCTTCCCTCATTCATTTGATTGCCTTGTTTTCTCCAAATACCGATCAATTATCTCTTGACCTATGCCACTGATCTTTTGTTTTTCGGGGACCTTAGTCAGTCGTATAGGTAATTGTTCACATAAATCACAACCATTAGCACAAGCGCAACACTTAGAGAGGGTTGGTATGGACTTGAATCAAGAGAGTGAGCAAGATCGTCCTTCAATGACATAAAAACATCAGGCAGATCAGATCAATGACCATCGAGTGATCAAGATCATAGAGTTGCACGAAGTATAGCATGATATTTCTGAAATTGTGAGGCCAATCCTAGCCATCGATCCTGGGAAGGACACATGGCACGAGATTATCATTTCAATGACTGGCAGGATGGAGTAGTCAAAAGGAAGAGTCATGAGGATTTGTGAAATGAGAAATCATGAAATGATCTCAGTCATCCAACTGGGAAAGCACGTGGCAGCAGATAAGCAAAATCATGATTTCGTGTTTCGGGGGTTTCAGCATGGAGCAAGGCGTGAAGCCCCAGTTCCCAAAATGTCTATATTCTTTTGGGTCGTCTGATGAGAGGAGACGAGTGGCACCTGATCCAAGAGATCACAATTTTGCGACTCAAAGTTTTTGTAGTGTACCCTTTTCACTACCGAGGTGTTCAAACCCCTCTACAACCAATCTGTACATGGACTTTTACAACAAAACATACAGAATTGTATAATCACATGCGTAATAGCCAAGAGATACATTTCAATTCTCAGAATAAACATATAAGTATTGTTATAATTAGACAATCCATGGATTTCAACAGTAATTCATTTACACAGTGGAAAACATGATAACAGATCTAGTACAGTCATGATAAAATGTGGTAAAAATATAATTAAACACTTATCTTGTGATAGTGGAGAAATCCACCAACCAAATGCGGACCTTCCATGAACCTCCCAGCCGTAGACCGCACTGCTCCTCAACTCAACAGTGGGTCACCCTCAAGCTGGGACTGAGCTCCACCCCCAGGCAAGGAATCCAAACTCGGGCTGAGGTTACAGGGAATTCATTCACACACAACCACTAGGAAGAATGCTCTCCCAGGAATCTCCCACGCTCACTGCCCACAGACCCTCATTCCCCACATGCCCGTTCCACCCCAGGAGAGTGCACCTTCTCTGTCACCTAGACAGTCCTTCGGCTACCAGTCTCCCTTACCTTCGGTTACAGGAATAGACTGGACCAGAAGTCTCCGGGTTCTATGGCATCTACAGGGTTCCTTTCAGGAGCTCTCTCCTTCCTCTGTGCACTCTCTCACCTGGAGGAGTCACTCACAGGCCAACAAGCCTCACATAGTACAGTACTGCATGGCCACAAAAACCCATGGGAAAAAAAGACAAAGGATACCCAAATTGGTTTAGTAGTCATAGAATGATCTCACGGTCATGATTTCGGAACAGGGACACCACACACAGGTTAGCTCAACTTTTCCCGAACAAACAAGGATTCTTCCACTCGAGTCCAACACCGGGTTCCTATTCAGGAATGTGCTCCCGGGTTTTCCTAGAACCAGACATAGACTCCACAGCTCTGGACATGGGTGTACACGGATTCTTCAGGACAAACACATGATTTCTTTTCTGTATCAAAATTACACGAGGGTCTCTTGCAGACTGGCTCCTACCCCTCTGGCTCAGGGCAGTCGGGTCGAATGGATGAGAGAGATCTCCCCCCACAACTGTTCCTTTCTATTTTATTTGCATGCGTCAGGGTGGACATTTGTCACCCTGGGAACTGCATGCATTCCCCAGCACGCGTTCCTCCCACCACTTGGGAAATCACGTGTCCTTCCAAAAGGACTTAGGATAAAAAAAACATATGATGAACATATCTTTTGAAATAATATAAAAATATTATTTCCAGGTTTAAGCCCCCCCTAGCCTTAGCCCCTAGGCTCAACACTTAGCCCCTGTCCCACCTTCCAGCCCCTAATTCCTTGCCCACTCTGTGGACGCTCAGTCCCCCTTCACTCATTCATCGTGGTCGGTTTGCACTGGCGGTGTTTATATTTTATTAATCAATCTGCATGCATACAAGTACATCAGTAGGCTTCTGGCCTTCAACACTTAGGCTCCCTGGCCTAACAAACACATAAGCCTTCCATCTTATGCAAAACTTGTCTCACCAGCCTATAGAACACATTTACAATTCATTGCATATATCATGATCTGTAACGGGGCTCAGCCTTGGGGACACTATAGTTTTGAACCTAGAGCACGACGTTATTTCATGAAACATGAAATCGTGACACGCATAAGAGTTGGGCCCATGATCATAGCATGCATTTATATGGAAGTAGGGCTATAAATCAAGGGGATGTGTGTCATCTGATTCGTTGGTATAAATTGCATATCGAGTAGTGGGTGGTTAAGATTGTTCAAATAAATTATCCTAGGTGTCAAGATCAAAGAAAGTCCGACAGCCAATCTAGATGGGTCATTTTGTGGGATAGAACATCAGGATATTTTAAATCAAGGGGAGTGAAGACTCTCGATAGGTGAAACCCCAAAATTTCATATGGGAATGTGTAAGGTTATGGCCCGAGGTCATGTGGGGTTATAGAAAGGAGCTGAGCAAAAGGTTGAAGCGCCCAAGTTGGTCACAGAGAAAGATCTGCATGGCCTCGAGGCACCAGAATTGAATTGAAGGAGTCGTGAGCTCGCCTGGAATGTTCAAGAGTGTCAGGTATTTTCCCGATCCCAATGAAAGCAGTTAATGAAATTGGGGAAGGTGGTTGAAACCTCATTTCACCACATAAATAGAAAGCATGGAATAACTAGTCGTGGAAGCAGACTGTCAGTCCAAAGTTCCCCTGTCAGCATACTTTCCTCCAAAGCCCATACTAATCCGAAATCGCGTCTGACAGAAGAATGCATGTACAGACTAACAAAAGAAGATGCATATGAAAATCTTTGATTGTAGTAGTCAGGTCACTCTCTTGGTGATGGCAAGCTATTCTAAGTATAAATACTCAGTTTTGATATTTTGTTATGGTCGATGGTAGAGAAACGCTCCCGTATTGTAAAGTTTTAAATGAATCTCTGGTTCTCTGGTTATGCATTGTAGTCTAAGATTTCTTGTTTAATGATAGACAACTTTCTTGCTCCCTCTTGTTTCCCTCTGATACTAAAAGAGCTCATGATTGATTGATTCACGTGAATTATTGTGACTGCATTATGATGCATGTTTTATTATAGTGTTTTTATTATTCCTTTCATCTTATTTAAGATTTGAATTCAATAAGATCTTGTGTTTGAGTTTTTTACTCTTTGGGGTGTTGGGAGACCTGATGTCTATTGCATACCTCTACACTCTTCTCACCAAAGTCTACCCTCTACTCACCCTTACTCCAACTTACTGACTAAAGTTGATTCCAGACCTCAATTTCTTATGCATGCTAGTCCAGTTTTTTGAGTTAAAATGATATCATCTCGAGTTTGTGCCCATTTGACATATTTAAAAACCAACTCATGACATAAAAATCTGATGGGTATTGGGCTTAACTTTGACGCAATTTAGAGGTGATTTCTAGTGCTAACACATTTGATGAAAATAACTTTTTCTCTGGTCCAGAAGGAATTCTCTATTAACGGTAGCTCGAAAATCATTCTTGACAAAACCAAAACAAAAGAGTTTCTTGCAACAACCATCGACCCTTAACTAATTGGTCGATGCTCTTATTTATAAAGTAAAATCACTAAAAATAATGGCTAAGCGTAGTTTAAACAAAAAAGAACTCGCCATGTGGTGTTCTCTCCTAACAGTTTTCCAACAGTCGTCTCAAGATATCCCTTCAAAAGGGTGAATTTTCTCATATTCTGACCAACTAATAAACAACTCGTCATAGGTTTGGGCCCATGGAAATTTGTTCTGTTCCTTTGGAGCCACATAAATTCCTCTGACCTCCACTGCATGTGCCCGATACTTCACCGGACTGGTGTTTAAATGTTGTAGCATAGTCTGCACTCTAATAAGATGTTCCATAAATCGTTGCACTTGTCTTGGCGATGTGTCGGCCACCTTCGCTATCTCTTCGGCCCATAATGCATATTTCTTGGTGTGTGATTCGACTATGTCGTACAAGTCAATGCAGTCGTCAGGGTTACCAAACTTAGGGAATCAAGTGTCCTCACTGCTTTTTCTAATTTTGACTAATCTTCTTTTGAACTTGACTTATTTTCTTGAATCTCCCAACGAGGCTCCCGATCCATTCTTTCTCAACACTCAGAGGCATCTTTCCTGCAATTGGAATTAAAATTGTTTATATACCACGTATAGAACCATCGGAAAAATACGTATGTATAAAGTGTAAACATGAATAATTCAAATCGGTACATATATGTAAATATTGCTAACCTGGCTGTTTGATACTTACGTGATTCCTACAATATTTCGATCTGTTTGGCTCCCGTTTCTGTTAGCTTCGTCAGTTTTTCCCTGGTGAGGGTAGGTTACATTTGCATGCCACAACATGAAAAAGTCAGGTACAAGAGAGAATGAAAGTTGAAGTTATACCAGTGGTCGATTGGCCATTGGAGACAGGAAAGGATGTCAGGGCCAAATATGTGTTGAAAGTACGAGTAAGTTCCAAAAGGGTTGGATCCTATCATAAGGGAAGTCGTTGCAGGTTTCCGGTTGAGGCTAGTTGTCTAAAAATAAGTCACATAAGTAAGTGCATCAGCCATTATCAGGTCATCATGAAGGTTCAAAGGATAAGAAATCACGACGCTTGCATCATATATGCCCTGTAACTCTTAAAGATTGTACCTCACATGCCCTAGAACATACTCGTTGCGCAGATATGCCACATGAAATATTTAGTTTGCTTCAAAACATCCAGTCACCATGAATTCAGTGTTCCCCGACACATTTCCACTCATTGGATGCTTGGTTATAAATTATGGATCGTTCTGCATGCATTCTACTTACCAGTCGAGCTTATACATTTGTGGTAATTCGTCTTGTGAGATCAGAGCGATCAAGTTTTTCTACTTCGGGCCTTCGCTGAATTCCCTGTGTATGATGGATACGTTTTGTATCATGGGAACCTATCACAACGTGAGAAAGGGTACGTGAAGCAGGAAAAGCGCCAAGATTGAACCCCAACGAGACTGGGATTCATTCTTACTTGCAGTGGGAAACCCCAAGGTTTCAAAGGGGAAATTCCATTTGTGTGTGGAAACGATGATATCACACCTTGAGAAGGCTAACGTGGAACAAGTCACACCAGAGAGAAGAGAATTGGAAGACATGTCTCCCTCACAGCGGATACCCCAGAAAAGAGGTTGGCCAAGGAAAAACAAGGAAACTGGGGATACCCAGGCCTTAAGCGAGCCGCATGTGAGATCGATAGCCAAGAAAATCCTCATGCGCACTATTCAACTGGAGCCCATTGAAGACATTTGTTGAGAAAGCACGAGTAGGATGAGGGGAATGGATGCCATGGATGCTAACGTTTGAGGGTCGACTCATCAACTGGAACAAACACAAATCTCACTTGCCAGACTTTATCAGGAGAACAAAGAATTAAGATGAAAGATGGCGGAAATAAACCTTCAAGTGTCAGCATCGCAAGGACGCAAAGGGAACGTGAAATGGCTCAAAAGGAAGCTCCAGGAAGTGTAGTATAAAATTGTGCAACTGCGCGAAGCACAAAGGGCATCAAAAGAAAAAAAAACTTGTTTCCTAGATTCCAGGGATAATAACTAGAGAGTGGGGGCAACCAAGTAGTTCCCTTACCTATAAATCCCAAGTTTTCAAGGTAACCCAGATTGATTGGCCACATAGCATCGAAAATGTCTATTGTATTTATTTTGAGCTCGTTCGACCTATAATGTAAAAGTCATGTGACACTAATGGAAGAATCCTAGTTATAGCAGTTGAATGCATCATCTTCTTTTTTGTATATGAACTTCCTGTGTGTTTGGTCCACATCTTTTCCTATATTATTTGGAACATAATTTTTAGTTATTCGGACAAACCGTATTTCTTCTAAGGCAACCTAGAATTCATGCTCAATGGTACAGTCATGACAAAACTGGTTTGGGACATATGAAATCGAAGACTAGTGACCTAGCTTGTGGGTAATAGTCAGGTTCGGTAGTTTGTTCAAAATGCACTATCTGAGCTAAACCTATGAATGTCGATGTCGAAAAGGCACCGGGGAATCGACGCTTGGGAATAAACTTATTATGTTTTCTAAGGATTTAATTTCTCAAAAAATCTTCGATGCTAAAATGCTTCAGGAATCGGCCATCAACAATTCCTTTCTTTCTTTGCTAATGTTTACTCCCTTTGCCTTTCGTCGATGCCGAATGAGATCGACTATCGACGACTTTCTTGTGTAATGCTCATCGCGAAAGAAAAATGCCTTTTGCCGATGTCAACGAAGATCTGCGATCGACGACCTTGATTTTCTCGAGTGATTTTCTTTCATCTTCAATTCTTCCGGGTGCCAAATTTTGGACTCATCGAGTGAAATGTTTTAGTGGTTGATTCTTTAATTAAATGTTAGTCCTTTTAAGTTATGATGGTTTTCACATGTCCAAGCAAGATTTTAAAGACTTAATGAGAATCAAAAAATGATAATCTAAGGCAAAAATTTTCATATTGAAGACAAATTAGACAATGCCAAAAGATTAAGTGGTACCCAAAAAGTAAAATTTGGCATAGACTTTTTAGGGTGTGTTGAGTGCTCAACAGGGCCCCGTTTGGGTAAGTTAGTACATCAACTTCTCGGGGTGGTAAATTTTGCATACAATCATTTTTTAGGTGCACGATATCCCGTTGGAAAGGTCTATCCGAGGAATAAACATGTTTCCTATGGTAAGCCTTACACATGTTTCTTGTGGTGAGCCCTAAAAACGTTGTTTAGGGCCTCAAAATGGCCCCGAAAATCAGGTACCCGAAAACTAGGAAAAAACTAGCGAACTAGAAAACTGCCAAAATGAGCCAGTTGGAATAGGTGGAAGGACATTGAAATACATCTATATCAATCCTACCCACTTAGGAATCAATGGTATCCATTGCATTGATTTCCCCCATTAAATTAGGAAATATTTAATGAATTTGGCCCCGGGTGAGCCACTTGCCTTGGTGCAGGAGATGCCCTACTTTGACAACTCGATAAAGATGGATCCTTTGCTGGAAAGTTCCATTGACTTGTTTATCCACAATTTGATCATTGGATTCCTTTTGTATGCATTCGAGGTTGAGCATTGTTGTTTTCAATTGTTTTTCTATCTCTAAGGTGTCCAATAATGGTGGGAAATAAGGTCGAAGGAAATCCACGTTGAACACTAGGTGCAGGCCAAGGAATGTTGAGCTCAAAATAATTATCACCCATATCCTTGGTGATGGTTTATAGCCCATAACAGAGTGGATGAATATTTCGATGGGGTACGGTAAGGTGTTCTTTCTGCAAATGCAACCAAACTTTTTCACCCACATGAAACTTATGTGGCACTCGATGTTGATCATGGTGCTGCTTGTAGTTGTCATTGGACTTTTGTAGGATATCCTGAACCTGTTGGTAGATGTGATGGATCCGATCAATGAACCGGGTGGATTTTTCAACTTCAGATGGAGCAGGAGATGAATCGGCTGAGGTTACCACAAGGGGTAGTGAAACATATATGAGACCCAATGGTTGGAATCCCAACCCCACCTGAAAGGGGTTGTGGCCAGTTGAGCTATGTAAGGCTTGATTGTAGCTATGTTAAACATAGAGAAGAATATCATCCCATGTGTGAGGATGCTTGGAATTATACATGTGTAGGATATGCATGATCATTAGATTTACGACCTCAGTTTGGCCATCTGTCTGGGGGTGGAAGAATGTGGATCTGTTGAGCTTGGTGTCCAATAGTGACCAGAGGCTTAACCAGAATGTGTTGAGAAATCAACTGTCGCGATATGAGACAATGGTTTGTGTTATTCCAAAATGTACCCAGACTCATTCAAAGAATATCTTGGAAGTGGCCTCTGTTGTGATTTTCTTCTTAGTCCTTTTAAGTTATGATGGTTTTCACATGTCCAAGCAAGTTTTAAAGACTTAATGAGAATAAAAAAATGATAAGAAAAGGAAAAAAAAATCATACTGAAGTCGAATTAGACAATGCCAAAATATTAAGTGGTACCCAAAAAGTAAAATTTGACATAGATGTTTTAGGGTGTGTTGAGTTCTCAACAAGGCCTCATTTGGGTAAATTAGTACATCAACTTCTCAGGGCAGTAACTTTTGCATACGATCTCCATTTTAGGCACACGATATCTTGTTGAAAAGGTCTTTTTGAGGAATAAACATGCTTCCTATGGTAAGCCTTACACACGTTGCTTGTGGTGAACCCTAAAAATGTTGTTTAGGGCCTCAAAACAAGAAAACTAGGAAAAAACTATTGAGCTAGAAAACTGCCAAAATGAGCTAGTTAGAATAGGTGGGAGGACATCGACATCCATATGGATCAATCCTACCCCATTAGGAATCATTGGTATCCATTGCATTGAGTGCCCCCATTAGATGAGGAAATATTTGTTGAATTTGGCCCCGGGTGAGCCACTTGCCTTGGTGCAGGAGATACCCTACTTTGACAACTCGATAAAAATGGATCTTTTGTCGATAAGTGCCATTGACATTTTTGTCCACAATTTGATCACTGGATTCCTTTTGTATGCATTTGGGGTTGATCTATGTTGGTTTCAACTATTTTTCTAGCTCTAAGGTTGTTAATAATGGTGGGAAATAAGGTCGAAGGAGATCCACATTGAACACTGGCTGTAGGCCAACGAAAGGAGGAATGTTGAGCTCAAAATAATTATCACCCATAGCCTTGGTGATGGTGCAAAACCCATGGTGTACAACCCATAACAGAGTGGGAAAACATTCCGATGGGGTACGGTAAGGAGTTCTTTCTGCAAATGCAACCAAATTTGTTTTCCCACCTAAAACTTATGTGGCACCTGATGTTGATCATGGCGTTGCTTTTACTTGTCATTGGACTTTTGTAGGATATCCTGAACCTGTTGGAAGATGTGTTGGATCTGCTCAATGAACCGTGTGGCTTTGTCAACTTCAGTTGGAGTAGGATATGAATCGACCAAGGTGACCACAAGGGGTAGTGAAACATATATGGGTCCCAATGGTTGGAATCCCAACCCCACCTGAAAGGGGTTGTGGCCAATTGAGCTATGCAAGGTTTGATTGTAGCTATGTTGAAAATAGGGAAGAATCTCATCCCATGTGTGAGGGTGCTTGGAATTATACATGCGTAGGATATGCAAGATCATTTGATTTACGACCTCGGTTTGGCCATCTGTTTGGGGGTGGAAGGCTGTGGATTTGTTGAGCTTGGTGTCAAGTAGTGACCAGAGGCTCAACCAAAATGTGCTAAGAAATCGAATGTCCCAATATGAGACAACAGTTTGTGGTATTCCAAAATGTGCCCAGACTTATTCAAAGAAGAGCTTGGAAGTGGCCTCTATTGTGATTCTCTTCTTATAGGTGGCCATAAATTCCATCTTAGAAAAGCGATCAACAACCACAAAAACAGTCATTTTCCCACTTGGTGGATGAGAGGCTTCACATGTAGTCCATGGAGATGGATTCCCATGGCTTGTCAAGAGAAGGAATAAAGGTGTACATGCCCTGTTTCTTAGTGGTTGGTTTGGAAATAGTGTAGGAAGTGAAGGAACTGATATACTTGTTGACCTCTCAAAGTTTCGACCAGCAAAAATGTTTCTGCAACATTGCCACTAAATTTTCGACACCGAAGTGTCCTGCCACCTGACTGTAGTGGGCTTCCCATATCAACTTCACTCACTCTCTTAATGGAATTTATATATGGACTAGACAACACAACAACCCATCCTGAAGATGGAAATTAGCGACAACTCTGTTTGCACCCAACATTTGGTAGGTGGTGGCGAAGTCTGTGTCTATCTCATAGATTTGGGGCCATCCAGAGGTCTCATGGTCGAAAGAGTCTAGAACCATGGTGAGTGACATGACTGGCGGTCTGCTGAGGCAATTGATGACATGGTTGGTTCTTCCTGTTTTATACTTGATGTTGACGTGCAATTGTTGCAAGTATGTGGAACACTTCTGATGGAGGTCATTCTACAATTTTCCTTGTGTCTGCATGAACTGCAATGGCTTATGATCAGTGTGGATGAGTGTCTCCTTCCCAAGAATGTAATATCTCCATTGGAGACAGGATTTCACAATGGAGTACATTTATTTGTCGTAATTAGGGTACTTACAGACAACTTCTGATAGTGTCTCACTATGATAGACCATGGGGTGGTCATATTGAGTGAGAATGGAACCCACAACATAGCTGAAGCATCTATATCGACCTCAAAGGGTTGTTGCAGGTCTGGTAGTGAAATTACTAGGGATGAGCACAAACACTGCTTCAAATCATCGAACACTTATTGTTGGGACCAACCCCACACAAATTTCACCTTACCACCACCCCTGGATACTTGGCTAATGGCCCATGCAATATGGGAGAATCCCAACATGAAACTAAAGTAGAAATCGACAAGGCTCAAGAAGCTCTGAAGCTCGATGAGTGTAGTTAGGGATAGCCATTCATAGATGACTTGGATCTTGGCTAGATCCACATGTACACCATGTTGATCAATGATTTAGCCCAGGTAATGGACTATGTCCATGCCAAAGGAGCAGTTTTCCAAGTTGGCATATAGCTTGTGTTGTCATAGGGTGTGCAAAACCTGTTGAATATGATGCAAGTGTTCTGCCCAAGTCTTGCTATAAATGAGAATATCATCTAGATACACCAATACAAAATTATTGGTGAATGGTCGCAAGATATCATCCATCATCCTCATGAAATTGGTTGGAGAATTTGTTAAGACAAAGGGCATGACCAACCATTTGATAAGACCTTCCTTTGAATTGAAGGCAGTATTCCATACATATACATGTTCTATCGGGACATGGTGGTAGTTAGATTTTAGATCAATCTTACTGAATTATTTGGCCCTCGTGAGTTGATCGAGGAGGTTGTCGATTCAGGGAATCAAGTAGCGGTTTCTGAATGTGATTTTATTCAGGGCCCGATAATCAATGTAGACTCGCTAGGTTCCATATTTCTTTTGTACCAACATGATTGGGCTCCCACATGGTGATGAGCTGGGAAAGATGTGCCCCTTTTGGAGTAGTTCTTGGATATACCACTTGATCTTCTCATTCTCTAACAAAGAGCGATGGTAGACTGGCCCATTGGGCAGCGGTTCATTAGAGATCAGATCGATGGGGTGCTTGACCTGACAGTGCATAGGTACCCCGGTAGGTGAGGAGAACATATCTGAGTATGCTTCCATGACCTTATACACTTACTTCTGTCATGTGGAGAGGTCGGCCGCAGAGACCCTGGATGTGGATGTGATATTTTTCTCATTCTGAGAGAGAATCATGAAGAAGACAAAATTCCCCATCTGAGAGATGACATTCCTACATTGCTTGGCAGAGATCAAGGAAATAGCACTAGGTGGGACTGCCTCCGGTATCCTATACAATTTCTTGTTCAAAGTAATAATAATGCTATGAGGCCTAGGCTCATATACAAAATGGAATTTCCATAAATATGGTTGGACCAAAATAACATTACAAAATTCGATAGGGGAAACATCACAGAATACCTCATCTTTGAAGGTCTTGATGTCTTATGACATGTGACATTGTTGGTTGACGCATATGTCGCTTCCTTAGCGGAGCCATCCGATGGTGTAGGGATGCGGTTGTGGCATTTTCAGGATGGAGAGTCTCTTGAAAAACTCTGCTCAGATGAGGTTATTCTGGCTACCTCTATCAATGATGAAGTGTAGCAGGGTACCCTTTAGCCACATTTGTGAATGAAAAATGTTCTTTCCTTCCACTAGCTCGTCTAGTTCACCGGGTTGGGGCTTGGTGGTAGCAACGATAGAATTGGGTTCTGCATCAATGATCCATCTCCCCATTTCTGGTTCTAACTCAGATTCAGAACCTGCATCTGATTCATAGGCTTTCACCTCAACCACCAATGAATTCTTTGAGCGACAATCAACAATGTTATGCCAGGGGCTCTTATGGAAGTCGCACCACTCACCAATATCTTTCTTTGTCTTTCCTCTATCCTTATTTTCTTCCAGATTGGACTGATTTTCCTGAGGTGGCTCTTCTTTTCTCTGTCCTTTGTTCTACGAGTTGGGGATGCCCTTTCCTGGATTTTGTTGTGAGGGGTTCCCAATCCCAAATTGTCGTGTATTTTGTTTGATGTTTTGCTTGATTTTGACGGCATATCAGTAGGCAGCACCCAAGGATGAGATGTCCAGAAACTCCATTTTGACCTATATGTATCTATGTATACCTTCATGATACTTGAGCACTAGATTTCACTCAGAATCTTTGATACCCAACTTGGTGTGCAAGGTATGGAAGATATTTATTAACTCGAGCACTGCTTGATCTCTTTCCTACTGCAGTTTGGTCCATTTTGTATAAATGTCGTCATAACTTCCAACATGGTAGTATTTTTCCTTAATAGCATCCATGAAGGAATCCCAGGTGACCGCAACTATAAATAACGAGGGTTCCTGTATTTCCTTCCGCTCACAAAAAGTTTCCCACCAATATTTAACATGGGGAGTGACTTTGAGGAGCACAAAAGTAATCTTTTCTCTATTCGAGAAGTTATGGACAGAGAAATACCCTTCTAGCATATTCAAAAATTTGTCTACAACATCTATGTCTATTTGACCTTCAAATATAGGAATATCAAAGTTGAATTGTACCTTGAAGGGGGCGGCACCTCTGTTTGAGGAAGATGTGTCACCTGTTGGTAGCTGCCGAAGGATTTGCACAAAACTATCCATCATCTTGTTCCTCTGTTGTGTGAGGGATTCCTCCAGAAAATTTTTGAAGGGATCTCCTATCCCATCATCTTTATTTTCTCCTTCCATGATAGGTTGCTTAGGCGTGTGAGATATTTTTTCCTCAAGAGAAACAAGCTCGAGACCCAATTCTTTGTACCCTGACCTTGTTGGGGACATGCATTAAGAACGACAAGGAGAAGAGCGCTCTGATACCACTAATCCAAATTTTATGAGAAGAACTAAATGAATATATATTATTATCAAAACATTCTTATCACATAATAACATATATACATTAAAACTGGTTTCTTTTCAATAAGGAAATAAGCTGAAACTGTAAAATGGAACGGAAAACAAGCTTGCTAGAATGGTGGCACCTTATCTCTGAGAAGAGATGTGATGGTTGCGCTCATTCACCAGAAGATGATTACAATGAGGCTCTCAAGGAATTTTTACAATAAATAGGAATGTGAAAAACCATACACATCCAAAAACCTAACCCTAGGAGATGAAGCACCAAAAGTCATGTGGGCCCCGTTTGGGTAAGTTAGTACATCAACTTCCCGGGGTCGTAACTTTTGCATACAAGCTTCGTTTTAGGCGCACAATATCCCATTGGAAAGGTCTATCCAATTAATACACATATTTCCTATGGTGATCATTACATATGTTGATTGCGGTGAGCTCTAAAAATGTCTTTTAGGGCCTCAAAACAACCCCATACGTCAGTGACCCGAAAACTAGGAAAAATTGCTAAACTGGAAAACTGCCAAAATGAGCCAGTTAGAATAGGTGGGAGGCCATTGAAATCCATATGGATTAGAGTGACATGATCAATGAAAATTTCTTGGGTCACACCAAGTCGAGAAATAATGTGATTAAAAACAAAAAGGGTTGCAGTTTTCTCGGTGTTATTGAATGTAGGCATTGCTTCAGCTCACTTAGTGAAATAATCCACAACGACAATAATATAGCCAAACCCCCTGACTGAGTGAGGGTTAAATGTCATGAAATAAATTCCCATTTATAAAATGGACCAAAAGAGACTACAGGGTGAAGTGGAGCAGGAGGTGCACACAACTTACGATTGTAGATATGACACACATGACACTTTTGGACCGCAAGGATGCAATCTGTAAACATGGATGGCTAAAATATCCATATTGTATAATTTTTTGGGCAGTGGCATACCCAAACATATGACCACCACATGCTCTATAATGACATTCATCGAGAGCTTTCTTGGCCTCCTCATGTGTTAAACATCGTCGAAAAGGGGAATCGACACCACGACGATAAAGGGTATCACTAACAATGATGTATTGTCAAGCTTGGTATTGAATTTGACATTGTTCAATGATAGATAAATCAATCTGAAATGTTTGGGTTTGGATATAGATAATGATATGTCCATACCATGGATATGAAGAACTGATCATAAAAATATATTCATCAGGAATCAAATCTTCTGCCACACTTTCTGTTTCAATTGAGGGAAGGTAAAAAATTAACTGAGAAAAAAGAAAATATTTCTTTGACTTATCTTTCTCAAATTCCAAATCAAAATATTGTAGGATAACGATCCATTTGGAGTATTTTCCCCCCAACACCTGTCTAGTCAGAATATGTTTCATGAGGTTGCAATCAGAAATGATGGTGGTTTTACATAATAAGATATAGTGACAAAAACATTGGACAACTTGAACAACAACCAATGCCAATTTCTCCACATGTGAAGATTTGATTTCGGAAGTAGTAAGACTCTGACTTAAATAGTAAATCACATGTTCATCGTGTGATTCATCCTCTTGGAAAAGAATTATAGAAATGGTACTGTCAGAAGTGAAAATGTAAAAAAAGTAATCTTTACTGTAATATAGGAGATGTAACAATGGTGTATGAGTTAACACATGCTTCAAAGCATTAAATGCCTTTTGTGCAATGTCATCCCAAACAAAAGGAACCCATTTCTTACGAAGTTGAGTAAAAATTTGGTCAGTTTAATGTATTTGACAACGAATCGATGTAAAAAGTTTTCCTTCCCTTGCAAAATTTGGAGTTAGCATAACATGGAAGGAGGAGGTAAGTTCAATATGGCCTCAATCTTTAAGGGATCAACACAGATCCCATGCTTGGATACAATGAAACCTAAGAATCATCCTAATTCCACACAAAATAGACATTTGTTTAGATTTAAGCGAATATTGTAATGTCGACATCGAAGGAAAATAGCTCGTAGATGTTGCAGATGATATTGACATCATATGAAATGTGTAGGAAAATCATAAATATATGGTTGAACAATATCCTTAATGTCGCGAAATTAATAGTATATATCTCATTGAAAAGTAGCGCCAACATTAAGTATGAAACAAATATTTCTATAGTTGAAAGTACCCCAAGGATAAATAAAAGTAGTGTTATTTTGATCCGATGGCAGTATGTTTATTTGATTATAGCTGAAAAAACCATCAATAAATGAGAAGATTTCACTGTCGACACATTCATCGACTATCTGGTTGATAAAATGGGTCGGACAATTGTTGTTTGGACAAGCTTGATTAATATCACTATAATCAATACATACACAGATCATTCGTTGTTTCTTTGTGATGGGAAGAATATTGAAAACCCAATTAGTCATAGATACATGATAAATAAAACATGCTTTAAGAAATTTTTCAACTTTGGCTTTAATAACAATGACTTCTCATGGATGAACGTGACGAAGCTTTTGTCCAACATGCTTGGCTTTAGGATATGTATTAATTTCATGAATGATAATTTCTGGGTTGATACCAGGAATTTCTTCGTAAGACCAAGAAAATACATCATAGAACTCTCGGAATAGGGCTGTGTAATTTTGAATTTCATCAGAGGAACAAGAGGCACCTACATGAATGTTTTGCATGAACTCAGGATTTACCGAGATATTTATGTGCATAGTCAAATATATTCCTTAAATTCCCTTCAGAAAAAACATCATGGATTAAGATGGGAGTTTGGTAATTCTCAATTTCCTCAGATGGAAATGAAGATTCTAAATGAATCTCAATAGTCTCGAGCTTAGGGAGAAACGAGGAACGATGATGACCATCATCCCATGGAGTGTCCTCCAAAGACATAATATACATGATACTTTCATCGATAGGGAAAGTAACATCAAAAGGATCAAGAGATATAGTAGAAATAAGAAAAGAGGAGTGACAGTATTCATCTAAAATCAAATCGGATCGATCATCAGTATCATAACTAGCCATAGAGGTAGATTGAATGGCTTGATAAGACAACTCAATCAGACCAAGTATAATTTGGTCCCCATATTTTTCATATTCTGTAGGGCTTGGTACTACCCAAGGATCCTATGATTCTAGGGAACTACAAGAACCAGTTGAAATCATGTTAATCTGAGTGATAATTTGAGGAATGTCGGGTGGTGGGAGTGAAAAAGTTCCCATTAGTGATGAATCTTTTAAAATAACCACTCCAACATCCTCATAAGAAAATGATATTTGTTTTATTAAAGGAACAAAACCAATGTGTGAATCATAATTAAAGTAGGCAAGTTGGTCTACTATGACTATTTTTTCTTAATGAGGGAAACGAAGTACATGAAACAAGGTAGAAACCATGATGAAAATAGAACAAATCCAAATATGACCTAGTAAAAGGTTATAGTCGAGGGGTGCATCAACCACTTCTACCTCAACATTAACTATTTTACCTTCTAATTCTATTGGTAATGCATTGAGAACTCCAAAGGGTTTAAGACCTCTACCATAAAATTCTTTTAATGAATTAGGTGATTGATTGAGTGAAGGAGAACCAACAAATTTTCAACAACTAATGGACATTAGATATGTTAAGGCTCCTTCATCAATAATAGTACGAAAAATGGCTTTCTCTCCCACGATAACTTGAATTTGAAAAGCAAGTTGGTGGGGGATTCTTGGAAGATGAGTTTCAAAATAAAAAAAACTACCATATTCACATCACTCGAGTAAAATCCACCAATAGATGATAACAATGATTTTCGTTTCACAGGGAAAGTCTGAAGGACTTCGAGGGATGACATCACAGAGGGTGCTTGAGCCAAGTCTTCTAGAATATTGTAGTTTTGAGAAGCTCGCACATGCGAGTTAAAAGATGACTTACGAACAACACCTTTTGAAGGTGGTCAGATCACTGTGTCAGAGCTCAGTCGATCAAAGTGAAGAGGACTAGTAGTAGGTGAAGTATATGTAGATGTAGGAGTAGTGGTAGAATGTTGATCAACAAAACTTTCATTGGAAGGAGGATAGTCTTTGGTTCATGTTTTTACAAAAACCTATTCAATGTTGTCTTGACACATAAATAAATAAGAGCTTCCTGAGGTAGGGGGTTGATCTTGCACAACCATTTGAGTCTTCTGATATGGGAAAGGATTTGTCAAAATGACAAGTTCGGTTGGAGTTCCTTTAAGGAAATGAGTAACATTGGCATGACACGAAGAATCATTAGTATAATGTTCTTCTTCACAAATGAGACACAAATATTTAGGCTTGTTCTTTTGCGTATCCTCAACAGGTTGAGTTTTAGGTTTCTCGTGTTGTGGGGAATTTTGATTAGCTTTTCCTTTTCCATTTTTCTTACTTCCAGTTTGCTTATATTTACTGGTAGTAGTGGATTGGACCATGTTAGGCTCAGAAGTTTTACTAGGAGTAGAAGAAAGAGGAGAAGTGTTTTGAGTGGTAGCAGTAGGAGTAACCTTAGGGTTAGATTTACCAAAAGGTTTACTTGTAGAGTCTTGGGTAACATAACCCACCACACCATCAATGATGTGAGATTATGTAGGAGGTACAATAGTCAGATTAGTTGATGGGCAAGGAGCCTGTGGAATCAAATCATCTAATGTGACATATTGTGAATATACAAGATCCAAATAATGATAAAGATGGTTATATTGCTCCTCGGTTACAATTCCACCCATAGCAACATCACATGAAATAGGAGGTAACAATGACTTGGTAAACCAATATTCTAATAATTGGTCTGATATACTGGCTTTAATCAAACGACGTCATTGTGTCCACTCATGGATATGATCGAAAATATGAGTCAACATCGACTTCCGTAATGAGGTTAAAAATTCAATGCTAGTTTTATAATGAATGGAAAGTTGGAAGTGAGTCAAAAAGGATATTTCCAATGAATTAGAGTCTTAAAATGTTCCTCACTGTAATTCTATATACCATTTAGTATCACTTCTAGTAAGAGCACATTGGAAAAGATGTAAATGAATAGAATCATCATTTAAGCAATTTGAAGAACACCATAAATGATAAGTCATGACGTTATTTGATGGGTCTTCTCTAGGTTTCCCATCAAATTTTGGAATATCACTTGGTAACTTGGCAGGGATAGGAGGCCAAAAATGAGAATGAAAAATGGGATCATTCAGTAGTCGCGATAGGTTAGGTAAGTCTAATGTTTCCAGGAATGGTAGTTATCGATTAAATACAGGTTGTTGAAATGTGGGATATTGATAAGCAGTGTAAGGATTATCCCCCAGAGGAAGAGGAGGGTATCCCTATTGAGATGATGCTAGTGCTACATGAATTTAAGTTCCACCAAGATGATAAACCTAAAAGGGTGGCCCCATAGTTGTTTGTGTACCAGTAGTAGGAGTATATGCATAGGATTGTTGGCCAATAGGCATAGATGATTTTAAGGATGGAAATTTATTTTAAAATGTAGAAACTTTTGCAAATGTTACTAATACTTCATATGTCAACTATAAACATTTTACGATATTTTTGTAAAAATATTCAAATTTCTAATTATTTTATATAGTTTTTATAAATTTTTGGCGATTTTTAAGGTAAAATAATTTTATCCTATAGAATTTGGGCGAATCATTTTTAAAATAGTGAATCTCCCTTTTGGAAAAACCATGGAAAATTATCCTATGAGTGAAATTTAGCCCCTAAAATCATCCCTGCCAATAGGCACTTCAGTTCCAACAACCCCATTGGCTTGAGGTAAATTTGATGGAGTAATTTCCCTTCTGGGGAATGAAGCACCACTGAATATTTGGGTACCAATGGGGTTTCCTATATAAGGTTGCTGACCAATAGGAGTTTGTTGACCAATCAAACATTGTTGACCAATAGAAGCTTGTTGACTAAGAGGAGTTTGTTTCCCAAGAAGAGGTTGTTGACCAAGAGGAATTTTTTGCCCAAGAGGAAGTTGTTAACCAAAAGGGGGATAAGTTTCAAAAGGGTAACTCCCAATAGAAGTTGGTTTTCGAAAATGAGGATTTATCCCAGTTAACAGAGGCTTCCCCCAAGAAGGAAAAGATGGTCCTACAAAAGGATTCCCCCAGTACGAACATATCCTATAGAATATTGACTCACAATCAAAGGCACATATATTCCCACAGATGGTTGACTAAGAGTCAAATACAGATATGGTCCTATAGGAAATGGAATTGGAACACTCATTCCACTCATCAAACTAGGTTGTTGAGTAGATCTAGGAGCAACATTAGTTCATGAGGTGTGTACCATACTTGGAATAGACATACTAGACAAACTAGGCATACTAGTTGATCAATGAGGATAATGAAAAATTGAGGCATTGGTCGAAGCTCTAGAAAATGTTCCACTGAGTGATTGATACCCAAGAGGTACAGAAGGTCCACCAAAATCATAAGATATGATAGATCTACTGTGTTCATAAGTTACACCTATATTAAGAGGTAAGGTTTGCATTTCAATACTTCCTAATATATATAATGTAGATGTCGATTGATCCATGGTTGATGAATTGAAAAAAGATGATGGGGTACGTAAAAATGGATTTCGACTATCGACAATTAAGGATTGATACCAAGCATATTCTTGCCAAGGAGATACAATTGGCGTAGGTAATTGGATAAGAAGAGGTCCTTCTAAGTCAATTATAGGTGGATTAAAATGTATATGACTCTCTTCTAGGATATGTTTTATAGTAACACGACCATCCTCTGAATAGAGAGACTCACAAGAAATAACCTGTATAAGAGTTAATTCCAACTTGTTTGAAATGATGGAGTTTCAAGGAGTTACAGGTGATGGGATAGATATGGAACTTAGTGAAGGAAACTCATGTTGAGGACGAGAAAGTGAAGGTGATGAAACTAAACTTAGTGAAAGTGAAAAATTCTCAAGTATTTCAGGTTCAACAAGTTCAGTATCAACAATTTATGTGCTTTCAATCTTAGGTTCCTCAAGTTCTAAAGTATCAGTTTTTACTACCTTAGATCTACTATTTCAAAATGCTCTTTATTTTTGGGTTGTATAGGTTTAGGTTGTGGAGTATCAATTTCTGAATGTTTAGGTTTTGATAGTTCTAGTAGTTTAGGGGGTAAAGCCTTCATAGTATGAGAATGGTGAAGATGTTTCGCCATTGTAAATTTTACTAATAATTACCAATTATACCCATGGTATACTAGAGATAACAAACAACACTCGATAAAAATTCTAGGAATCAAACACACAAACAAAAGATCTTCTCACAATGGCACACTAGCTGGTGATGAAATCCAACATCGTGAGATCAAAATGAGAAGGGGCTGGGATAGAGTGGATGGAACAGTTGCATCGGTGACCTCCTTAACAAACTTATGCCCTAATGCAATCTTCCTCATGGTAAAACCATTTGTTTCCCTCCAAGGATCCCAAGTGAGTTTTACCAACATATATCCTAGGTACAACAAATATTTCCCCTTCGTTGTCACCTTGTGTATAATTCCTAAATATAAAATCCACTAATGTTACCACTTACAACAACAAAACTTTGGGGAAACAATCAACAATTGGGTATACATGCAAGGGTAGGGAAATTAAGACCTAAAATCCCCTTGAGAGTTTCCTCTCAATTGATCCCCAAGTGTATTTTGAAAATATTTGTAATACATGCAGACCACGCCACCAAGACCAACAAAGTAGGGTTATTTAATCTATTGGCCCCAATATCACCTCGTGATTGACCCTTCTGTGAGAAGAGCTACCCAGAACATTGATGTGGCAAATGGATTTATCTCCCTATCTTAGGATTATAATTTTGTTTAGTATCTTTGGAGATTTGACCTCAACAACTATTCCAAAGCCCTCTAACTATTCTAATGTTGGTTTTCTACAAATAAAAAAAATTTGAATACCTTTTATTAACATTAATTTTATGGTTGTTGTTTGCTCGAGAGGAAAATGGTGTGGACGAGATGATGTTTTGACTGATTCAAAATGATGAAAAGAGATGAAAATGCAATAGTTCACTTCAATGAAAGCTATATTATGAGAGGGAGAAATTTTTTATATTCCTGAATGCAAAATTTCCAAAATTTTCATAAATACCAAGAAATTTACTACTCAAAACAACTAAAATTCCCTCCAACTATTGCAGTGCAAGAATCACAACTTTTTTTTCAAATGAAAATCTAAATAGAAAAGCAACAAATTTCTTTAAAAGCAAACATGATATAGGCAATATGCGTATTTTTTTTGTTTTTTTTGGAAGATAAAGTATTCAAGAAAAATAAAAACTATCTTCTCACCAAATAATCCAAAAACAAACAATCAGGTAATAGAAATCAAAATCCAAACTGAAAGACACTCGAAGAAAAAGATAAGATATTATACCCCTTTCAGAGGTAAGCAAAAATTTCCAAAACAAATCTAATATGAAAATTTTCAATAATGAAACAAATGGTCAAAATCACACTTTAAAACTGTCAAGAAGACTATTAAGCAATCCTAAAATTCATAGCAAGAACCAGTGCTTGAATATGGGAAGGAAATCAAATAAAACCTTATTCTTTCAAGCAGTGTCGCAAGCTACTGTGCAACATAGTGTAACAAATGAGAGTGTCATAGGCTACAAAATAGAATCAAATGCATGGTGCGACAGTCAATAAAAACTTGAAAAAACAAAAAAATATGGAAAGTTTCCAGTGATTTTCAATATCTAGTCCCCAAACAGTATCGGGAAATGACTTAAAGAGATAAAACAAGGAAAGGAAGAAAGAATAAGAGAACAAATCTAGAGGATTGTTCCCTAATGGAGTCACCAATTTTGTTTATGGAAAAATTAGCTAATGAAGACACAGACCAATGTCCCTAGCTTGGGAACCCAAAGATAGAACAAAATAGCATAGAACATACTACTTTCCTTAGATTCATACAATATAAATAATGATAATTAAGGACTCATACCTCTTTATCGACGATTTTCCTCATTAATAGAAGCTTCCATCTTGATTCAGATGTTTTTGAATAGAAACCTGTATCAAAAAACAAGATAATCAGTGAAAGCAACAACAATACTTTGACAAATCTATACAAATGACCAAGGATAAATGTAATAAAGACAAATTACACTGAAAAATATTTACGATTCATTACTCCAATACCCACATTGCTTCCATGAATTCCATCATAATCAACTGAATAATTTGAAACAAGAATCTCTCAAGGCCAAATAACAATATTCTAATCACGAATTAGAGGCTAAATCTATTAACCATTATTTATTACTATTTATTATCCATTAGCTATCAACCTTTTCTCATGAGAGAAGTCTCATTTTATAGATTGAAGAGGAGGATAGGATCTCCCCAAATCAGGAGTACGGGTGATATCCAAATCAATTGGAGGACACCTCATATCCGAAGCTTCTCTATAGAAACTTCACAAATTTCTTCCTTTTTCCTCCCTTTCAAACAATGATGCACCTTGTGAACTAGAAACATGAGTGCTAGTGAGAAACCCCCCCCTTTAACTACACCAAGGTTCATAATGTAGGCGTATCGATTAACCGTCTAAAAGATAATTAATTCTCTATACTACCCCAAACATACCAAAAATAATATAAAGAAAGCAAAGACAAAGGAGATCGGGTAACTATACCTCTAATCCCACGTCTGGTGATGACCTCCTCATGCTTGGAAGTTCCACTGACTGCACACCTCCTCCCAGGGATGACTTGCATCCAAAGATTAACAAACAAAGAACTACAAGCATGCCATTCCATATATAAGTTAGGGTTAGATGTTAGAATGTCGAGCATAAATCAATAAAATTATTCAAGACATGATCATTTGGGATAGGAAAATGTAATTCTTTTATTCACAACACAAAGATTATACCTTTACAATCTAATTCAGCCACCATTCTGTGAACCTGGTTCGAGCTCCTCTTCACCAAGCTCCAAGCGCACCTTGTATGAACTTCTTCTCTCAACCTTATGATCTCTTCTAGGGAAGTGAATGGGTTAAAAGGAGGAAGAAGGGGCTAATGAGGGAATGCTGAGGCAATTTATTACAAAAGGCAGCAAGATCTTGGGCAAGGAGGGGAAGTGAAATCAGGCAAAGTTTCATTTTTCTTATGCTTATATTTGAAATAAGACCCCAACACCTCCTTTTATATGACAAAAGGATGGTTATTCGGTTGGGTGACGGGCTATAATAGTTGGATTAGTTGGGAAACTACCAATAGCCCGTAAATTTCAATGAATTCCTTGCAAATTTTGCAAGCATACACGGGTTGTAATGGTGTAGGATGCATATGTACAAAAGTTGTAGTGGTGCAACAAGCGTATATATGTGGGAAATAATGGTGCAAGGCACATACATCTTCGAAAAAATGGTTTTTTAAGAAGAGATACTCAGTAGTGCTATGGAAAAAAATGCAAGTAAGACGACCAAGGCCATGTATGCATGAATAGGGAAATTTAGGGCTATAACAGATTCCCCCTAATGTTTGAGGTTAGAAGAGAAACCGATGGAAAAAATAAATTACAATATCTTCACCAATGTACAAAATCAAGTGAGCTTGAGACCAGAGTTCAGGAGATGCCATCTTCAAAAACAACAATTGTCTCTTTGAGGCGGGCATACCCATGCTTGGGATGAAATAAATCATGGCTGCCAATCAAATACACTGCATATCCATGACATATAACTATATAAAGTGTAGCTGCGAGCAATACACAATGGATATACATCTCAAAATCAAAGATATAAAAATATAGTATCTATCTTCAATAATCCAGTGACGCCCGATGGCTGGAGATGAGGACTTCATAGCTCGCGAAACAAATTCAAGATCTTCAAAAATCAGGTAGGAGTATAATGGGAGTGCATAAATCACTACCCTGAGGTCTTTGACGACTCGTTGGGAAAAGACATGAGGATCTCGATGATCAGGTAGAGAACTTTGTTAATTTTGAATCAAGACTTGACTAGACTCTTGGGATGGCCCACTCATGAGGTCAAGAGACAAAATGCATAAAGGCCGACTCAGGTTGGGTAAAACTTCCCTTCGAAAAAAGCATGAAAGATGATCAGACTCATGCAATATGACATTGACATAAGTTTACGATGCAGGAGGCAATGCAAACTCTCCATGTGTTTGGAAGAGTAACAAAACAAAGGAGGACACAACTCTATGTAGAGAGAAAAATTTCCTAAGGTCATACTAGATCCCAACGCTTGATGAACAAACAAAAGGATGTGCTTTGTCCAAGGGTAACTCTTTTTTCTTTTGAAAAAAGAATACACATTTCCCATCCCCTCTTTTTGGGATATTTGATTTTTTTTGTCTTTCTGAATTTTTTAAAGAGCTTTAAAAACAATAAAAGAATGTTACGTTACAAAGGAGGAATGAGTGTCACAAGAAAGCATACTAGTTCTGTAATATCCCTGGGTTGAACCCAATTGTAAATGTAATGTAAGTGTACTTAAGCTGGTGAGTTGTTTTGACATCATTTTGTAACGCACCTTGCATGGCATAGTGCACACATGTACTGCGCAGTAAAATGATGTAGTGTGCACATTCCCGGATACCGCACACAGTAACTAAAGTGCACGCAGTGTGGAGGTCATTGAGCCTTGTGTATATTATATGTGTTATAGGATGGTGAGCTAGTTATTATAAGTTGGGATGCTTATGTTTTGGAATTAGGCCAAAAAACCTAGATGTTAAAGGCCCGTGCACCTATTTTGTATATGTCTCATGATTAATATAAAATACATCACTGCGCACAGACTGACCACGATAAAAGAGATGGGGGACTGAACTCCACCAGTTAGGGAAAGGGAGGGCCAAAAGTTAAGGGAAAGGGATAAGCTAAAGAGCTTAAGCCAAAAATGAATATTATATTAATATTTCTTAAAACATAAAGTATGGATAATTATTTTATCCTAAGTTCTAAATTTGGGGACAAGTGGACCAAAGTAGCTTCCAACATGACAAGTGTCAAGTTGGGGACATGCATACATATCGTGGGGACTTAGCTCATTTACACACCTTCACCATAAATCTTACAATCATCTCTCCCATGATTCCTTCCATCATTCAATCATCCAGTCAATGATTCGATGACTATTTTCACTCATGCAGTTGGTTATCCTTTGGAAATTTCATTTCACTATATCTAAGCCTATTTCCATAACCATTTCCTGTTGGTGTACCTGGTTAGATTGGGAGCGGGATTGAAGAAGCGGGTTGTTAGGCCCGTGGGAAATTGAAGAGGTGGGTTGTCAGGCCCATGAGTAATTCTCTGAGAGAGAATTGTTGGGAATTGATTTCCTAAAGGTGCTAAACTGTAGCTACAGTGCTCTGAGACTTCCTGTCCAGCCTATTGTTGAAGCCCTGGAAGAGAAGTGGGGCAGTCGAAGCACTGTTGAGCAGAGAAGGGGCACACTTCCTTGGGTGGGACAGGCATATGGGGAATGAGAGGTTGTAGGTTGTTATTTGAGTGAGCACCTAAGATGGAGTCTTTCCTATTGTCTATGAGCCTTTAGCCTGGTTAGGAATCCCTTTACCCGGTGGAGTTTAGTCCAAATCTTGGAATGATTTCGCCACAGGAAGGGAAAGCTAATAAGGGAAAATTGCTTCAATCCATATACCAATTGGAAAGGAGAGATGCCCAGGGACCTCTTCATCGTCACTCTATCAACCTACAGAGAAAAATTGAGCTTTGAATCCCATGCTTTCTTGTTTTCCTCTAGCAATATTTTGATAATCTTTATAAGGCCCTTGTTAGAGGACTCTGCCAATCCATTTCATTGGGGGTAATAAGGGGTAGAGTGGATCAATGCAATTTTGAACTGCTCATGAAACTTGATCAATGGTTCATATTTGAAATATGTAGCGTTATCAGTGATGATTATTTTCGAACAACCAAACCTCACCATAATATCTTCAAGAAAACCAATGATTACTCTGTGAGAAGTACTCCTTGTGGGGATAGATTCTATCCACTTGGTGAAATAATTCATTGCAGTTAATATCCACTTTTTATTACCACTTGAAGGAGGATGAATCCCCCCAATAAATTCTAGGCCCCACTGCTGAAAGGGTCTTGAAGCTACCATAGGCTTCAATGGCAGGGACTTGAGCTTCTACTTCCCAGTGAATTTTTGACATTTGATACAAGCCCTGATTTATGCATAGACATCAATGAATAGAGTGGGCCAGAAGTACCCAACCCTAAGAATATTCTAGCCTGTGGTTCTCTAGAAATGATTTCCCCCACACATGTTGTCATGAAAATTGAACATAATCTTTTGGGCCTCCTGTGGGTCTAAACATCTCAAAAGAACACCTAGAGGGTCTTTCCAATATAAGACCTGGTCAATAAGGCAATATCTAATTTCTTTGAGATTTAAATCTCTTGCCTTTTTTTTTCCAATACCATCAGGGGGATTTAATTCTTGCAGGAAATATATAATGTCTTTGTACTAGGCACATTTTTCCAACGAATGGTTGTTTTGAGAAATTTTATCAAACAACTTAGCCTGTTGATTTTCTGAGCAAGTGTTGATGAAATTAACCTCCAAATATTTGCAATTATATTCAACCAATAGCTTGGATAAACCTTGGCCCTTAACTAATTTGGTGGGCTCTATTTCTATAGAGAATTGAAGGATTTGGGCAATCCACTTGCTCCTTCTCCCATCTAAGTCAAGCTGAATGAGAATATCCTTCACAGAAGTTGAAGGAACACATGCAATGATTTTTGAATGTAGAACAAAGACTCTGAAATCTTTGAGGGATTTCACCAAAGTGTACACCTACTTCTCCATGATGTCATATCTAACCTCTACATCTCCTAGTGTTCTGCTGAAAAAATAAATAGGCTACTCCAACCCTGCATCATTCTTTTGTTGTAAAACAATGGCCACTGTATCAAATGAAGAGAAGGAAAAGATCAAAAAATCCTTGGAATAATTGGGACTGATTAACACAGGTGCTTCAGTCAGTGCCTTCTTGATTTGGTTGAATTATTCTCTGGACTCGGCAATCCATTTTACTTCATTACCCTTCTTGAGCATGGCTGTGATATGCTTCACCAATTCAACAAAATTTGAAATGAACCTTCTCAGAAAATTGATTTTGCTCAGGAAGGAATGAACTTCTTTCTTGGATCTGGGAAGTGATAAGACTTGAATAGATTTTATCCTATGTGAATGAATCCTGACCCCCTCAGTTGATACAATGTGTCCCAACAATTTTCCTTCTGCATGGAAAATAAAGACTTATTGGGGCTTAGGGAGAGACCAAACCTTTTGCATTTTGAGAAACCTTTCTCAAATGTTGACAATGTTATTTATCAGACTTGGAGAAGACTATTATTTAATCCAAATAGATGACCACAAATTTGTCTCTTTCTCTAATGAAGGCAATGTCCATGGCTCTTTGGAAGGCTACTCCTGTTTTCATCAATCCAAAGGGCATTTTGGCATACATGAATGTTCCCCAAGGAGTGGTGAAGGTTGTCTTTTATCTGTCTTCAGGAAGGACAGAGATCTTATTGTAGCTAGAAAATCCATCAATCATGGAGATCCTGGATGCATCTGTCACCCTTTGAAATATGAGTTCCATGCTTGGAAAAGGTTAATTATCCTTCTTAGAGATTCTGTTCAGATTCCTAAAATCAACATAGAGTTTGATTTCTCCGCTCTTTTTCCTTACTAGAACCAAGTTGGCCACCCATTTAGAATATCTCAGAGGGACAATGATTTGGGCATCCAACAACTTATTTACCTCCCTTTCCATAATAAGTAGCAGCATAGGATTTATTTGTCTTAATTTCTTCCTAAACGGTTTGGCCTCCTCCTTCAATGGGATCTTTTGCTCAATGACTGTTGTGTCGTATGTTCTGAGGTATTCAGACGTCTAGGAAAATACATGAGCAAATTCTTGTAATATCTCAGTATACTCGGCTCTCTGATCCCTTGAGAGGTTTCTTGACAACTTGACCAACTTTGTATCTTCCTCTGTACCAATATTTTATTCAGATACATCAACATCCTTAGTTGTTCCTTTAACATTTACTGCCACATCGTTCCCATCGAACAATATTTCTAAAGGAACTAGTCATTTTGGAATGTGGTAGCTAGGCAGCTAAACAATATGGAGATTAGCAATTTTATTTAAAAATACATTAGCCTGAGGGTCTCCTTCGGAATCATGATCCTGATCAATGTGTAATGCGGAGAACTCGTCAACAAACTCAAGAAATTTTCTGATCTCAAGATCATCCTTGAACACCTTCCAATGCTTGATATTGTCAAATACATAGGGCCTATATCTTACCTCAACATCATACATGAGCTTAGGTGGCAGTGGGATTTTTAAATGGATCCCTTAGATAGCCATAGAATCAACCATAATATTCTCCTCTCTTGGAGTAAAAGAAATATTGAAAGCTAAGAAGAAATTGTCAATTATATCCCACACCTCATTTCTGTAAGTCTTAAGCCTAGGGTGCTTGGCTTGATAAATATTTTTGACCTGATGAAAAATTAGTTCAACATCTCCAAATACTGCTAGCTCTTCAATCCCCATGTCTTTCACAACCCTTATACCCAAAACAAGAGCCTCATACACTACCACGTTGCTGGTAGCTTTAAATTCTAGTTTATAGTACAAAGGTATAGTATCTTGACAAGGTGACCTAAAAACCACTCTAGCACCAACCCCTTCCTTAGAAGAGGCTCTGTCAAAGAACATCTTCCACACAAAGGAAGTTGGGGGAGGTATTTCATGAAAAGAAATGGGTTTTTTTCTGATTTCAAGAGGAGCTTCAGAAGCATCTTGGAGCTGCAATATGTTGGATCCCAAATCATTTCTCAATGAAAAAATAGGATGGTTAATGGGGTTTTCTTCATAACTGATGATGTATGTGAGTTGTTCTTCCCTATAAATTCTCCTTTGTTCACCCCTGAACATAGGAATGGTTGCATATGAAAGGTCCATTTGCAAGGTTACCCCAGTCTCTTTATCTAAGATCTAGATAGGAGCATTCTGAACTTAGGGGGAACATCAGCCACTATGATATCCATGACTAGGATCTTCATCGATAGCTGGAAAAGAGACACATCCAGGTCTTTGATAACCCCAAGGCATTTCACCTTCCTGGAATCGAAAGAGTACAGGTCATGGTAGGATTTTGTAACTTCCAACCCAAGTTCTTCCATGACAATATTAGGCATAAGATTGTGGGATGCTCCTGAATCCATTAAGAAGTTATGCAACACCTTATCATGAATTTTTAATGAAGTGTAGAAGGGGAGATACGAATCATCTCTATATTCTACCAAAGTTCCTAATATGACAGTTGGCTTTTCATCTTGCAAATTGACTGAGTCTATGGGTTCAAGAATCATCATCTTAGAGAGGCTTGTTTTGAAATCTTCATGCTTGACCACTCTGAAAGGGGTACAGGGATCCTAATCTTCTAAACTTCATGATCAAAATTAAAAAAGGGAGAGGGATTCGGAATTTCCTTCACTTTTGGGATGAGACCTTTGACCATTGGTGAGGGTTTTGGGACCTCCTTTTCTTTGCTACTATCCACCACATTTTTTGTGAGCTTCTCTACTCCATTGGGATGATCAAGAACATCAAGTTTTCCCTCTTTCTTCTTAGGCCTGAGATTATACCTGTTTGGGTTGTTGTTGGCCTTGTCCCCTTTTCTCATCTCATTAAGTTGGATTTCCATGAGAGATTCATCGTATGCAGACTGAGTTAAGTGAGGAAAATAGGATGTGTCCCCAAGATAGTGGATTTTGGGATCAAGGTCTTCATCCCCTTCTTCTTCATCAGGAACAAGATTATTTTGGAGAGGGGTCTGGATTTTTTGATCATCTCTATCTATGCTCCTCTGGTCTCTTTGGATAATATGAGGAGTATTGTTAGGCCTCCTATAGTTACCTCTGCTATCAACATTTTGGGGATTTTTGTAGTTCTACTTTCCTTCCAATTCGATTTTTTCCATTCTATCAGAAAGAGATTTTAGTAGCTTGGTCATTTCATCCATTTGAGGGGGGTCGATAGAGGAACTAGAAGTCAGGGTTTCATACCTACCCTTTCCTCTATCTCTATCAGCTTTACCCTTAAGTTTGTCAGCTGCCAATATATTGGATTCTACTTCAAGGGGCACATCTTGAATATGAGCCAAGGAGGTAGCTCTTCTTTCTCTCAACAGGAGGCAAAAGTCAGGGATGAAAGAATTAGAATAAGTCATTTTGGCAGAGATTTCTGTAGGTTTAAATTTAGCGGGAATATTTTTATACATCTTATTAAATCTCTTCGAGAAGTCTGAAACAAATTCCCCCTCTTCTCTTTTGAGAGCCCCAAATTCTATAATATAATAAAGGAGATATTTTTTATTTCCCCAGTGTCTCAAGAAGGAATCATCTATAGCGGAAATCTCATCAATAGATCTGGGAGGCAAGTCCTTAAACAAATCCCTGGCATCACCATCAAGACTCTGCACAAAAAATCTCATCCACACATCTTCATTTTCAATGGCCCGAATCTCTGTAAATCTATAAAAATATGAAAGGTGCTCTTTTGCAGTCACATCTCCTTCCCTTGTGAACAGGGGCATGTAATTGAGGTAATATATGGCTGGGAGAGAATTCATAGGCTAAGGTAAAACTAGGGGGACGTATCTAGCAGCTAATATCTCAACCATCCTATTCCTAGGAGGATTAACACCTGCCATTTGGACGTGAACTGGAGGAGAACTAGGAGGATATGGAGTTTGGATAGGTGAGGGTGGGGCTATGCTTCTGTGAGAAAAAGGAAACAACGAAGGATTTGGAGAAGAATCCGTATGGATTGAGGGAACATAGGTTTCCCTCTCTATCAAAACAACAACTGTAATAGGAGGAGGAGTAGTGAAACTGGGAGAGGGGAAATCAGTAGGGAAATTCCCAAAATTTAAACTTCTAGAAGCTCCAACAAATGGTGTAATAGGAAAATGAGAAACAACTACTAGAATTGCTATAGGAGGATGGTGAAAATCATTAGAAATACCTGGTTCAGCAACAGAAGTACCTTCCGGAAGGGTCTGTCATCTTCTGATAATTTTCTCTGGGTCAACTTCAGGTGTTGCTAAAGGCAGCTGTGGAGTAGACCTCATATGTTTGCCTCTGGAAGCCATAGTTGAAACAATTGAGTCGCCAGGTGAACAGTTGCAATATTCAATGTACTAAGCTCTGATGCACCTTCAAAATCAGTGGAATTTGTCATTCAATCCTAGGGAAAATATTCAATTCATCCCTGGCAGCAGTGCTAGAAATGTTAGCACTAGAAATCACCTCCGTATTTATTTGAAGGTAAAACCAATACCCATCAGAGTTTTATGTCACGAGCTGGTTTTTAAAGAGTTCAAATGGGCACAGACTCGATATGATATCATTTTAGCTCAGAAAAATGGACTAGCATGCATAAGCAATTGAGGTCTAGAATCAAATTCAGTCAGTAAGTTGGATTAAGAGTGTGTAGAGGGAAGACTTTGGTGAGAAGAGTGTAGAGGTATGCCATGGACATTAGGTCTTCCAGCACCCCAAAGAGGAAAAAACTCAAACACAATATCTTCTTGAATTCAAATCTTAAAGAAGCTGAAAGGAATAATAACAACACTATAATCAAACATGCATCATAATGCAGTCACAATAATTCATGTGAATTAGTCAAACATGAGCTCTTCGGTATTAGAGGGAAACAAGAGGGAGAAAGAAAAATTGACTTTCACTAAACAAGAAATCTTGTACTACAATGCATAACCAGAGAAATAGAATCTTCATTTAAAACTTTACAATACGGGAGCTTTTCTCTACCATCGACCATAACAAAATATCAAAACCAAGTATTTATAATCAGAACAACTTGCCATCACTAAGAGCATGACCTAGCTACTACAATCAAATCTTTGTGTCTACATATTATTTTGTTAGTTTGTACATGCATTCTTTTGTTAGACACGAGTTCAGATCAGTATGGGTTTTGCAGAAAAGTCCACTGACAGGGGAAATTTGAACTGAAAGTCTGCTTCCATGGCCAATTCTTCCATGCTTTCTATTTATGTGGTGAAAAAAGGTTTCAACCACCTTCCCCAATTTCATTAACTACTTTCATCGGGATCATGAAAATACCTGACACTCCTGAACGTTCCAGGCGAGCTCACGACTCCTTGGAGTCAATTATGGCACCTCAAGGCCACTCAGATCTTTCTCTGTGACCAACTCGGGTGCTTCAACCTTTTTCCTGGATCCTTTTTATCGCCCCACGTGACCTCGGGCCATGACCTTATGAATTCCCATATGATATTTCGGGGTTTCTCCTATCGGGAGTCTTCATTCCCCTTGATTTCAAATATCCCGATGTTCTATCATGTGAAATGACCCATCTAGATTGACAGTCAAACTTTCTTTGATCTTGACACCCAGGTGTTACACATTATTTTCATCATCCCTATGACCGTTAATGATGTAAACCTATCTGTTGCCTTCAGAGGGGTCAGTGGCCTGAGCTCCTAAAGAGAGAAGGGAGAAAAACTTTTCCTGAGAAAAGAAGTTGCATTTTCCTTTGTAAAAGCCCTGTAAAAAAGGAAGTTTGCAGGTTGCTATATAGGTAAGGTGTGAGAATTCCTGATTCTCATAGGTTGCACCATATCTAGGGTGCGAGATGTTCACAGGTTTATCTATAGGTAGGGTGCGAGAATGCCTACACGTGGGAAAAACAAGCGTTTTCTCGAATATTCTAGACGGAGAAACTTCTATGGTGAGGTGGCATCTGAATGGTTTTTA
>JZKD02S1296957.1:704286-715059 GCA_000966675.3 Picea glauca | reverse complement strand
AACAATTCATCATCCTGTGCATAATCATTCCCATTTTACAAATCCATTCGTAACTGAATATCGATTGTTATTCCAATTCAAAAGATAACAGGGTCGATTTAATCAACGGGCCACAGCGAATTTGACTGGCTGGGATTCACATGACTGTTACGATTTGTATCAACTCACGATTTGGCAAATATAAAACAAAACCCTTTTTTAAACATAATCCAAATCGTATCCGGGTTGGTCAAAGTCATACTCCAATAAAATTGTAACAGACAACGATCGTTTATGTGCATCATAACTAATTCGAATCAAAACATAGATCGTGTTTCAAAATTTGAAATGCAAAACGGCTTGCCTATAATAGATGCAACATAGCATTCAATCGTAACTAATTTAAAACAATCAAATCCAGAATATGATTACTAGAATCAAAACCAAATCCAACTAAAACTTCAAGGATAACAAAATTCGATTTATCAAAACAAATCATATACAACAGTGCATGTTTATGTAACAGAGCAGGTCAATAATGTACACAGATTTTATGAATGCGCCATATAAATGGGTGAAAGTTATACCAGCGTGATTGCTAAGGCTATGTCAATTTTGAATTGACAATTGTTGTAGCCGACTCGACATTTTTGAACAGAAATGAACCAGTAGTTCGTTGCTTTTTTTTAGTGCGTTGCTCTTTGATGTTCTGACCGGTGAGTTTTGCCACTTGGTCTTCCAAAGCATGGATTCTAGATTGCAACATCGACACGTCTAGGTAGTACCTCTCCAACCATAAACCACACTGATCACATGGTGGAACAACTGATTGAGCAGCAGAGGGTTTCGATGAGTCACTGAGGGTTCCACAAGGTAGTTCAATGCCAGGAAATTTAGGATCATCCCGCAGACAAGGTGGTAAATTCTTGACAAAGTCATAAGGAGTTTTTCACACAAGACTTCTGAGTAAGGATACTCGTTTGTGAGAAAACGTTCAATCTCTGAATCAGAATCTTCACTGACCACGATAGGCTCAGGGTTTGCAGAGTGTTTCGATTTATTTCTCGCCATGCGAGAGATTAACCGAGCGTTTTTCTTGCCTTTAGAATTAGAATTAGCTTTAGCTTTAGGCTGTTTGGCTGTGGGCTTAGCAATTTCGACCTGTTTGGTCACAGACATGGGCAAGTTCATAGGTGGGTCGGGTAGAGGTTTGGGTAGCAAAACACTGTAAGGCACAGGGGGGATAGGTTTGCCTTCACTCACCATAGGTTTATCAACCTGTGGTGGATTTGAGTCTTCAAATCCATTACGACTGAGAAAATCACCCCAACTATCACGACGTAACCCCAACTCATAAACCATAATCATTTTAATTAACCCCAAATGGAAGAGACTGGTATCGGCCTGGCTGCGTTTGAACCTTTTAGCCATCTTAAACAGACTTATATGCAGGTAGTGTGGCATATTGAGTTCAAAACCCATAAAAACCATCAATAGACGAAGGTGAAACAAGAAAATGAACCCGTACCTGCCCTCGCAAGTAATGAATTGCTTGATTATCATTAGCAGGTCGTGCCAACGTTTTTTTAACATTTTTATAGGCCATCCTTTGTCGCAGGGTTTCACCATTCGAGATTGGAAGAGCAATGTCCACGGGACATCTTCCAATTTACAACTCTTCGACCACCTATGTCCCGTAGCAGGCAGACCGGTTGCCGAGCTAAGAAATTGTTCATTAATCTCCAGTTGCACATCCCCAATTTTGACTCAGCAGCCATCGAATGATAATGCAAATTGTCGAGCCACGATAGGGTTATAACCATCGAATTTCCTTATGAACGGGAGCCACCCAAATTTCTCCAAGTCGCTACAAGCGCCATCAAACATCAGCAGTGCTTGGAAACCGGTGGGCTCAGCCCTTACGATGGGAGCCATGGCTTCTGTGCATGGTAGGGTTTGGTTTGAACAATACAAAACGCAAGAGAAATACGATAGGGCTTAACAGTTGCAAGCGCTCAAAGGGGAATGAATCAATGTAATGCGTGCGAAGGTGGTGGGATTACCACCGCCATGCAGTGTATTAATGGCTGGGTACAACGTTGTTCCATCAGTAATCATAACTTTTAAAACACATTAATCGGCCAACCCAAATTGGTGTATAACCATACCAACGTGCCATCAATCAAATGTAGAACCAAAACCATATGTTATACTCATGCGCCAAGTGTATAGTTCAATCCAACATGAAATCTAACATTAACCAATGCACCATCATATTAATCATTAAATCAAAAACAAACGTTTAAACCAATGTTAATCCAATCGTGCCAATGTATAGTTTGAAACTATGATCGTTCAATGTAAAATCAAACTCACAAAACAATGCACCAAGCAACGATTCAAACTATAAAATCGAAATCCAAAAGATTAATCAATGCACCTTTGTAAAACTCAAACTATAGCCATTTCATATCAAATCAAACTTATAATATTACCAATGCATTTGTTGCATAGTCAAATGTTTATATTTCAAAGTTTTTAGAACATTGCAACAAAATATCTCATATAATCAATAAGTCAAGAGCTCAAAGGATCATATCACATAAAACCTGTTATCACTCTGTAATTTTCCTAGAGGTTGAAAAAGAGGAAATCTACAAAGGTAACCTTAACAACCCACTTTTAAAGATGGGATCTAGCCCTTCCAGCTTCAGAGAGGGATCTCTCTATATGATTTAACTTTGTTTTGACCTTAGATTTTAGTCTAAGTAAAAGGAACAGGTATGTTTTGTTGTAAAAGAGTTTATAAATTGGTTGAGACAGCTTACACATCCATTGGGCTATGGGGTCTATATTTGATAAAATATGAGATGCTACCAGAAACACTGAAGAAATTTTTCACAAGGCGAGATAACACCCTCACTGGATCTTTAATAATTAAAGTGACGGACAGAAGAAAAGATAAGGAAAACAACTCCAATTAACAAGCACTTAAGAATCTCTTAATTGAAACTATTTAGAATATGAACATCAAAACCTTTAGAATCGGAAGCAGGGTATCGGGGATAAATCCTGCGACATAACGCTATTCGTAAAGATTAGTTATAGAAAAACGAGATGATTACAAAGCAAGGAAACATTTGACTAAGAAAATCACATCACCACTGAAAATGCAGAGGAATCCTGTAAAATGCCTCTTCTTTATTAATGGTGGATCTCTTCAAAAATGTTACAGCTTGATAGCAGTCGGGTGTGCCAATCAACAACCCTCAATACATTGAAAAAAGAAGTATTTATAAGTGAAAATACAAACGTTCCTGTCATAACTGATCAGGATGTGCTCATCCTATTTTTAGCATAACTAACTTAACTAATCAAAACTGTTTTGATGACTCGATGCAACTGTTAGTTGAACTTCTGGGTAGGCCATTGGCGAGGTGCCTTCGCAACCTCTTCTGACTGGACAGGTGACTGGATCATGACAACTCATCTGCTAATCTAGCAGATCGCATAGCTCTTCCCATCTGCTATGACCTGGCACTGTGATTTTGAGCAATCGCCTGTACACTTCGTCCATATCCGTGTACTTAGCAAAAGTGGGCTTGATGACGAATATGTGTTTGATTTCATGTTGGATATCAATATCCAGCTGTAGGGCCTCGATGAATGCTTTTCCCGTGATACTCCCTTGTACCCCTGCAAACTTGGAAATAGATGCTTCTGCCAATTTTTTCTTATAATCGGGAAGTGTCATCAATTTATCATTGATGACCTTCATACCAGGTAGGCCTTTTCTTTGCACAACATCTATCTTGTGGAAAAAATTCAGCACTCCTTGATCCATTACTTGAATTTTCTCCTCTAGCTGAAGCATAAGGTCTCTTTTGGTCAGGACTCTCTTCACCTCCAGTATAGTTTCGGTCCTGTCTTCGATCTTCAATTATTCTAGTTCCTCTCTAGTCTTCGAATTTAGGAACCTTATGATTTCATTAGCTTGAGCTGGCATGTCTCCCAGCTCTGTCCTGATCTTCTCCACAGCTTGTTTGCTCCTTTCGAGCAACTCATTCTGCTCAAACATTATTTGAAACATTGGCCATATTTCATTAATGGACCGGGAAATATCAGTCCATATCACCTCCTTGGCCTCAGCCAGAGTCTTCCCTGCCACAGTCTATTTTTTGAGCTGTTGTAGCTCTTTCCTAATTTGCTCATTCACCTGCTTCTCCTTGTCCAGACTTGTTTGGAAAGAGGTCTTTAGCTCCTGAAGGCTTTCCATTTCTTTCTTGAGTCTACTGATTTCAGACTCCTGCAAATTCATTCTTTCCATAGACTTAGCCAGGTCTATGGTGCCTTTTGGTGCTTGCACTGTTGTTGTGGACAGAACTGTTGTCACTGTTGCTATGCTTAATCCTGCAATGGGGATAACACCTAAGGGTATGGCCTCTACTGTCTGCGCTTGCTCTTTCTCCTTGAGTAGTCTCTCTATCTCTGCCTCCATCTCCTTTAGCTATGCATTCTGCTCTAGGAGTAATCTCAGCATCTCATCCTTTTCGCCTTCCCTCTCAGCTATCTCTTTTGTCTGTGGGTCCTCTGTTGGAGGGAGCTTCAGCAACTTTCTCAAAGAAGAGATGTCAGCATTCTTCTTTTTTATCATTTCCTCATCTACTTTGACATTTGCAGGGTCATAACCAATCTTGAGGACTAGCTCCTCCAAGGTTTTGATTTTGTTATCCTTTGTTAGGGATGATATTTTCTCCATCTTTAGTTGTGCTTGGGAATTGCTCAAAGCTATATAATACCTTGAAGCAGAAGTTGTAGCATGGGCCAGAGTGTGGAAAACCATCTCCCCAATTTTCTTGTGCAGTTCCATCTGATCTGTTGGGTGCACGTCCTTGGCCTGGAACTCGATAGTGACCCTTTTGTAATCGGATATTGTCTTGGGATCCGGCACCTGTGCATGGAGGTAGGCCATATGCATCCTCCCTTTTTCTGTATCGAATGTTGAAAGGAGCCTGTGTTGAGCTGTGGATGACTTCTTCTGAAATTGGGCATAAGCGCTGCTGGTAAGGGTCTGGTTTTTCTTCTTGATCATGTCATATTTGTCAAAAATGCCCAATTTGGGCCCGGTCTTGCTGGTTGGAGTATCTAATGGAGATTCTGTGGTTTTCAATACTTTGGATATCTCCTTGTGTTGGCTCGAGCCGAAAGGTAAACTTGTAGGTTTGACCCCGGTGGTGACCACTGTGGTGGTGGTGATCTCTTGCTCCACTGTCGTGCCTGTTGCTGGAACAGTCCTCGGCCTTTTGGCATGTAAACTAAATTCCTTCGGAGACACCTCTGTTACCAGAGAAGATGATTCTTATCGAGGCCTCTTTTCCTTGGGATTCTGAGGTGTGGTAGTGGGAGGTGCGCTTGTTGAGGCTACCTTCTTTTCAATCGTGACGACAGGTTCTACGTCCTCCAACGTATCAGGCTCCCACTCAGTCTGATTAGCATATCTTTCGATTTCGGGCTTGGGCTCATGTGCATATGGGGCATTCTTATTCCTGATTCTCATCTCGGAAATGATTCCACAAGGATCATAACGCCATGTGAAACTTGTGGGGAATTTCATTTCCCTCAACAGTTTGTCTGCTTCATCACCTGCGCCTCTGTTGTTGCAGATGAATGAACCTATCTGTCCTTTAATCTACAATTGTTGCTTCTTTTTGAGGGAGACAAAGTGCACATCATCAGAATTCACAATTTTTCTAATATATTCCAGTGCGAAAACTCTTACCGGCATATATCTTGGAAGCTTGTATGGTGCCAACTCGCACCTGTAGACCTGGATCTCGGAGTAATTCTGGTATAGATACCAGTCTCCCATCTTCGCGTTTTTCGAGAAGTGTAGAACTCTCCGGACTTCATCATTCACTCCTGGCTCATGCACACCACTCAGCATACCCACCACAGGGTGGTAGAACTGATCTATGAACGTCGTGAAGTCATATTCGGCGGAATTTCTCCTCAGGAGAGACGTCCACACTGTGACGGGCTGAGGCTTCCCGTCGGCATCCATCTTCTGCATGGAGAAGTTGAACTTGTCGGCTTGGAAATAGATGAACATGTAAGCCAGAATGGAAGAGTATCTGAACATTCCTTCGGTGTCAAAATTGACGAACTACTCATGGATGTTGTTTGCCAGGAATGTGTTGTAGTCTAACTGCGTGGTTGGTTGTTCGTCGTTGGAAAAGATGGACAGAAAGCCCAGGATGGGCTCATCCACCCGTTGGTCTGAGTAGTATCCCAGTAGAGCACACACAGCTGAGATAATCTGATTTCCTCTGACGGAAAACATGGAAGAAGGGTACGGGGGGCTGGTGGTCAGGAGAGGAGCGGAAGTGGGAAAGAACAGCTCAAAAATATGAGCTCTCTGCGGGAAATTCATCTTCTGGTAAAGCTCGGTGAGGATTTCCAGGTTAAAAGGGGAAACAGATTCTTCTCTGGTGATTTGTAGCATCTGGTCGATGTCCTCAGGGGTGATGAAGAAAAGCGCGTCCCCAGATGAAGACATGATGGCTTTTTGGTCGGGTAAGTAGTGGACCTGGTAGCGGAGGGAAAACTTGGGGAAATTATGGATTTGGGGGAAAAGATATAAGGGAAAATTGGACTCCCAGAGCCCAATCTCATCACTCTGGTCCAGGAAGACTTCCCGAAGCCATGACTGCAAATCTGCGAAGTCGAAACTGCATATAGTGTCAGCTATCAACCGGTCCTTGTCGACCAGGGGAACTTTATCCAGGTCCACCAGAGGAGGAACGAATGGATTCTCTTCCTTTTTCGTTTGCTTTGTTTTAGATGCCATCTCAAAAACTGTACCTCCAACAAACAATGTTAGTGGGGTCTACTAGAGGTGGAAGAAAGCGACGGGGAAGCAATGGGGAAAAAGGTAAATGCGTTCTTTGGTGCGATGGATGGTTCTGGCGCGAGGGATGAATAAAGAATGCAAATGAGCACAATGGTGTTTTTATTTAAAACTGGGTCGGTCGGATGCGGGAAAACGGTCAGCATGACAATGGACATATTATATTGTTATTATTGGACAATGGGCCACTTGGGGTGATATGGCAGGTGACGGTGACTATAGTATACGGACGACTTGACGTGGAGGTTTTTGATTGAGGATAAAGTCAGCGAAGAGGGCTGCTCATGAGTGAAGGGGGTTATAGTACTGACAACGTGGACTGACGGCAGTTATGGGGATGGGACTTAGACCCGGGGGCAAGTGGGACAAGTGGAGTTAGTGGAGGATGACGTCCCGAGGTGATGGGGTGTCAGACAATATGTGGAGGATGGGACTCATGAACCAATAGGGCGATGACACATGTAACAAGGGGCCCGCCATAAGGAAGATTCATTCTGGACCCTCCCCCCTTTGATTAAAGACCAAAAACCAAAGGGGGTCCAGAATCCACCATGATCCGTTGATCTGTGCGCTGATTTGATGACTGTCCAGATCTGTGCGATGCTTAATATCAATTCCGGACCCCCCCCCCCTCCATTAAAGGAAAAAAGGAGGGGGGGGTCTGGAATCCAGTGTGGATCGTCGATTTGAGCGCTCTGTTTTGGACCGTTCAGATCCGCGCCTAAGTTATAACCAATTCCGGACCCCCCCCCCCCCCCGTTAAAAGAAGAACGAAGGGGGGGGGGTCCGAAATCCAATATGAGCCATGGATCTGTGCGCTCATCTCAAGATCGTCCAGATCTGCGCAAAGATTACCGCTGATTCCGGACCCCCCCCCCTTTGGTAAAGAGCAGAACACTAAGGGGGGTCTGAAATGAAATGCGAGCCGTCGATCCGAGCAATGCGATCTGGGCCGCTGGAAAGTGATCAGAACATATGTCAAGGGCGGAAAAACAATGTGTAGGCACAACTTAGGATTAGTGCTTTTTTAATGGGTTTTCTTTGGTTTTTCTTCTACACATCACCAAGGGGACATCTTTCAACCACACTTTAAGCATCGGAGTCATAGGATAACATCTTTGTCGATCTATCTTTATTTGGGCCAGGGAGGCCAAGTAGTTAATCTACCTTCTAACCTACTCTCTCAAGGAAATTAACCCAGATTAAACTGTTGGGTTAAGATTTTATTCTTTCTAGGGGCTATCTGATCAGGATTAGATGGTCTGATCAGATGTATTCACTAATTCTAACCTAGGGGATATCTGATCAAGATTATATGGTCTGATCAAATGTATTCACTAATTCTAACCTAGGGGCTATCTGATCAGGATTAGATGGTCTGATCAAATGTATTCACTAACCTATCAACATTGGAAATTTAAAATAACTTGGTCATGCTTGAAAGGTATGACCAAGTCACTTGTTATTGCATGGGGCTTTTATTTCAAATCTTTTTGCCCTCTTTTCTTTTTCTTTTTCTTTTTCTTTTCACAAATTATTTGAAGAATGCAATATCATTTGTCAACCAAATCACCAGATACAGATAAAATCCAAGTCATCAACTGATTCCCATAATTTATGGGGTGATAACAGGTGGCTCCACATGGGGATGGTACTTGCCCTGTTAAGTGCCAAGAATCCAATTTTTCTATCATTCTGAACCAATCTGTCTAGTACTCTTCATTGGTCAGATTCTAAGAAAGATATTGAAGGACTATGATCAGCATCTTAGGGCCTTCTCTTAGGGCTTCAACAACCTGACCGATGTCCTCCATTAGAAAAAGGCAAGTAAATACTGAAAATTAAAATGTTATGTACAATAGAGAGTGGATTCTTCAAAACTTTAATGGGGGGGAATATAATGCTTCAGCATTCTGCCATTCACAAGTGCTCCTGGCAGATCTGACCCATCGACATTGTTCAATAAAAAGGCATTGTTTCCTCTGAAAGCTTGGATCCTGTAAGGTCTTGTCCACAAATGATCAAATTTCCCATGCTTTCCCTTGTCCTCGTTCCTGGCATCCCATCTTAACACCAGGTCTCCCAGCTCAAAATCATCCTCTTTGGTTCATTTGTCAAAGATCTTCTTGATGTTCTCTTGGATGACCTGTGTTTTGTTGAAAACATCCTCTCTAATCTGTTGCAAATGAATCATTTGATTGATTCGTCTTTGAGAGTCATTTGGTTCAGCTTGCATCTCTTGAAGTAACTTCATGACAGGGACTCCTAAAGAAGTTGGGAAAACAGCCTCCATACCATATACCAGCTGGTATGGTGACATACCAATTGACCTCTTGGTGGTGAGTCTATCTGCCCATAAAGAAAATACCAGCTTGTCATGCCATGATTTTTTATTCTCCTGCAATGTTTTCTTGATGATGTTTACTAAGGTCTTGTCCGAGGATTCCACCAACCCATTCCCCTGAGGGTAGTAGGTTGTGGAATGTCCCAATACAATGTGGTAACGATTGCAGAAATCAATAAGCTTCTTCAATCGAAAGGCGGTTGCATTGTCGATAATGATCTTCCTAGGACAACCAAAACGGGATAGAATATTATTTTCAAGAAATTTAATAATAATAGCGTCAGTGGCTTGCCTGCTTGGTACAGGCTCGATCTACTTGGTGAGGTAGTCAGTGGAAGTGAGAATCCACTTATGTTGGCCCGAAGATGGAGGGTGTATCTCTCCAATGAAATCGAGTCCCCATTGCTGGAACAGAGCCTCAACTGAAATTGGTTTGAGTGGTAGAGGAAGAAGCTTCCTCTTACCCCCAAACAGCTGACACTGGTGACATGCTGTCACTTTCTGATGCACATCGGCAAACAGGGTGGGCCAGTAAAAACCAGCTCTAAGTATTTTGTTAGCTATAGCTTTCCAGTTCATATGGCCGCCACATTCGCCTGCATGGAACTCCTGCAATACTTTGTCAGCTTCATCTTTGAGAAAGAAATTTAAGAGAATACCAGCAGGGTCTTTCCAATATAAATTTCCTTCTAGAATACAGAACTTCAAAGCTTTCAACTTTAAAAATCTAGCTTTAGTTTTAGTTAAACCAGGGGGAGCTTGTAAATTTTTTAAAACAAAAATAAGGTCTGCATACCATGGAGAATTTAGAAAAACCTCTTTAGCGTTTGGAGTCGCCATCTCACCCTGTTCACCTGCCACGTCTAGAAAATTAATGTCAAGAACCTGAAGGTTAGATTCGGCCATCAGTTTAGCAAGGCCTTGGCCTTTGATCAGCTTTGTGGGCTTAATTTCTATGTCCTATTCTAGAATTACTGCAATCCACTTTCCCCTTCTCCCATCAGGGTTGTCTTGTGTCAGGATGTCTTTCACCACTGTGTTTGGAACATATGCTCTAACGTGTGAATGAAGAATATAGACCCTGAAGTCCTTTATAGCCTTTACCAAAGAAAAAGCTTGTTTCTCCATAATATTATAGTTAAGTGCAACATCTCTTAGAGCTTTGCTGAAGAAAGCTATGGGTTGTTTGTATCCTTCACTGTTCTTCTGCAATAATACAACTGCTATTGTATGATCCGAGGCAAAAGAGAAAAGATAGAAATCTTTTGTGAAATCAGGACTAATCAGAACTGGAGCCTCAGTGAGAGCTCGTTTGACCTGTTCAAAAGATGATCTGGATTCATGTTCCCATTTTATCTTAGCGTCCTTTTTTAGCATATTGGTAATGTTTCGGAGGAGTTCAGCCAGATTAGGAATGAATCTTCGAATAAAGTTAATTTTCCCTATAAAGGACTGTAGTTCTTTAAGGTTTCTGGGGTGTTCTATCTTTAGTATAGCCTCTATCCTGCTGGGATCAATTCTGATTCCTTCTTTAGAGATGATA